>JALIZH010015653.1:0-35000 GCA_030522465.1 Rhipicephalus appendiculatus
GCTGACCTGGCGGCTAAATGGTACATATTCATTTGGTGGCAAAGCAACTCGCTGAAAGCGCAGTATTTATTCTCATTGTAAATGAAAGTTTCAAAAAGTTTTAACGTAAGAGCATGGAAGTTGCAAATAGCCGAAAAGGGCGCAAGCGCACACTCGCGTCTACTTTTGCGTGGACCTCAGTCACGAACGCAACTTGTAATGCACCTCGATGCGTGCGCCAGCGCGCATCAAGGCAAGCTAGCGACGGCTGAAGTTACTGTATATGGGAACCATATACAGTAACTCTAGCAACGGCAAGGTGGCAGCGACAACACGGGTGGTGCGGCGGAATGTGGAAACAGATGCATTGCGAAGGCCGTAACGTGGAACACTCGCGTGCCTTTCTACTCCGGCCGCGGTTAACGTTGACTACGGTTTCAGAGCGCGACGCTTCCTCTACATTGTCCAAGTTTCTTTGTAAGCTGTAATTCAGCACATAGTCTTTGTATCTTTGGAATAAGATAATAGCACATTGGACAGCTAATGGACGTGCTGGAAAAATACACCTTGTCTGCTTAAGTTTTCATCGGCATATCGTTATATGAGGTACATAATGCCGCAAGTTTAACCTCTTAGAAGGCCTGAATGACATTGAAGCCACCGAAATAAGCTATACCTGTTGTCCCATCTCCACGCTTCCCCTCTCTGACAATAAAATAAAATTAAAAAAAAAACTCATAGGGTCAATTGCGCATTCTCCTCTCGAAGGCGAAATCCACCGTCCAATTCTTTTTTTCTCCTGATTCGATGTATTCATTCTCCGACGCCCTCCTCCGAAAGCTTACTGCACCTAAAGTGGTTTTGCATTGCCTCCAATATCGAAGACATTACAAACTTACTGCGCCTTGTTTCGCACTGCCTCCGTGATCGGCCCATCTTTTACAAAGCAACGATGCCATGGGAAACATCATCATGCGAAATCATGATGACGTCACAAATTGCGGTAATCTGTGACGTCATGATGACGTCATACGGTGACTTCATCACGTGGTGATTTTTCGCATCACTCGTCTTCAAGCGTTCGACGGCGACGGTGAATTCTCATGTTTGATGAAAGATATAAGGTCTTTGCCTTAATTAATAAATTAACAAAACAATCCATAAGATAGACACGCGGACATAGACACACTAGAAGAGAACTAGACGACACAAACTCCACAAGAAATGACGTTTGGAGCTACACGTAATTGAGCTAGTTGGGGTGAATTCCTCGTGAAAGTGTGCGCAAGTTTGTTCTTCTCCTCCTCCACATTTCTGGTTGAAAGGACAGTGAGAAAGGTGATCATGAAGAAGATACCAGGGAAGCCGGTCGCTACCTCGACGGCGATTCATCCATTTGTAAAAACGTTGGCTGCAACAACGTTTTTCATCACTTGAGGCCTGCCGCCTTCTCCGTACTTCTGTCCTGTAAGAAAAAAATGCCCCCCACCTCCCCGAAGGGAATCGTGAGGAAATTCGAATGCATTTCGCGCGCGCTTCACTCCATTTATATGGTGGTTGTGGTTCGAAGAAGGAAAAAGGCGCCTAATTTCTGCAGCCCGGTCGGGAGCACGGCGCAGCGCCGGTTTTTTTATCGCGGTAGCTCCGCTGCTCCCGCGATGCGAGCGCCCTCACGCGCCAGAGCGCGCTCCTCCTCTCTTCTTTGCTAGGGGCGAGGATAAGCGCGCGCGCGCCTGCAGCTTTTGCTATAGGAGAGAGAGAGTGAGAGCGGAGAGATAACACCTGCCGGCGCGCGGACACCTCCTCAACCTATCCTCCTCCCCGCGGACAACGCCGGACAACGCCGCCTGACATAGCCCGACTAAATGCATTCGCATTTAAAACACAGCATCCACACAGGCGTCAGTGTTTATACGTACAGTCGGGTCGATATTTAAACGAGTAAGCGGCTGAGAGAGTATGAACGACCATCATCTACCAAAAATAATGCATTTATGTATATGGACGACCAAAGCTTTTTCTACTAAAGACTGATCCACTAAAATGAACCTCAAGAAAATGCCCTCGATTTGTGAACACTACGTTATGTTATGTGACAAGATTCGTTAGTGTCTATCTTGTTATCTCTTTGACAGAAAAACGTGTTTCTGTAGCTCGCTGACATTAACGTATAGTATTTTCGGTGTCGAGACATTTATTAGAAATGTTTCATTATAAGCTCATTCGTCCCACTATTAAGTAGGAACAAGACAGGTTTGCTTAGAACATGGCGAACATGCGAATGGCAATGACCTTAGAAGAGTTGTCGTTTATTGGAATTTGGAACCATCAACTCGCCAAGAAGAAAATGCCTTTGTCTCTGGGATAACTATCTCCACAAATTTTCAGGTCGAAGTGCCTGCTGTGTAGATGTGTGAATATTCAACACCTACTGATCACTATCAACTCTATTAACTAGAAGATTTAGCATAACTATTCACAAACTCTCCCCTTTATATCACTCCTATATTTTTAAATTCTATCTCGTCCTTTCAACACAGCCTCGGCAAAGTGTAAATCAAAGAGAACCATTGCAGCACGAACTTACCGGTATTATTTCGCCTACTCTCAAAAGACCTATCATTTTTTTCCCTTCTGCATGTATATAATACATCAAATGTCGTTCTGTTCTGTCTTTTGTGTGCATCTGCTGCAGCAATGCGTTTGTGTTTTTTCCATTCACATGAGTGAGTTGGGCTTCCTAGGCATGCCATTCTCACATTCCACTGCAGTGGAATGTGTCTTGAGTCGGCTTCATCATGAAAGGACAGACGAGGAAGGAAAATAGTAGAGTAAGTGTTTGCCAAGAGTCAATGGAGGCGTGTCCTGGAATGCGTAGCTGACGCGTGACGGACTTGAGGTTCCTTGAGGCAAGCGTTCCAGCGACTTCAGCGCCTTACTTGACAGCGGCGGACTGTGGCAGAGCAATCTCGGTATTCTGAGAGAAACGTCACCGGGATATCAACTAATACAATAGACATTCCAGCAGAAGTAAAATAAAAAAAAATTCCAAGCAGGTAGCCTCGGAAACGGACGTGAATATCAGATCGAGTGGCATGGTGTTTGTTTATATCTTTTTGTATCTTTTTAGGCATCCTTCTGTCATATGAGGCCTGGAATGTCCGATGCCTCGCATGAAGTGAGCTTGTTCCTTATTGACATTTCATGTTTTTTTCTGCGCTTTTTCTGCTTACGCCAACTGAGCATCATTGAGATATCACGGCAGAGACAAGGCTGTCTTTAGGTCATATTGTGAGTCAAAGAAAGTCTGAACGAAGTTTCGATATTTTGGTTTTCATAGAAGCTATCTTTAACTTACCTCTAGGAATAAAAAGCACTCATTTTAGTTTTCGTGTCCCGAAAACGGACAAGACACGGTCGAAGACGAAAGCGAATAACACAAAACACCAAGATAGCACCTACGAAAGTACAACTGCGCGGGCTTTCACGAACGCCACTCTGTGTTGCTTTGTGAAACAGCTAGTAGGCTTATGATTTATTAAGGCACTATTTAGCAGTACTTAATTTTGAAAGTAACATATGAGTACGAGTAGGAGATACTTCTTTGAGCAAGCTTTTAGCTTTGAAGTCTGCCTCTTCGTGGTTATATCATTTAGGCGTTGGACACAATTTTCTATGCAGGCTCCTTTATAGACGTGCTAGCTGTTAATTCCATGCAAAATATATATATTTTTGTTCAAGTGTAGTACACAAAACAAAAAACGAAAACAACTAAAGTCTTAAAATTTAACTGCAACGCGAAATACACAGTCCTCGAGCATAGTTAGTTGTACCGAGCAGTAGTCTTACGCAGCCACTTGGGGCTGCAAAAGACAGGTTTTCATTTAATTTTAGAATGTATTTTCCAGAAGTGCAGAACTTAAAAACACTACTGTTCGCAGAGACATTCGCTTTATCATCATGCATGATAAGTTGCATGATCAACCTCTGGCAGAAGCAATAGTCCTGGACCATATACGAGAGTTAACGTCACAGAAGAAGGCTGTGGTAGCGCTACTAAGCTCCTTGCGTTCCATCTGTCTATCAGAACGGCTCTGATTGCGATGTTCTGCCTGCGTGTGCATGTGCGCATTGTTTTTAATTTTAGTTTTATCTCTCTGTGTCATCTCTTTTTGTCTCTCTCTCTCGCTCTGGAAACCGGTTCCTAGCACATGATTAACCTCCCTGCCTTTCCTTTTCACTTATTTTTCTCCCTCTCTCAAAACCTGCAACGCCAAAACAGTTTTAATCTGACGGCATAATATTCACATGCAATGTCTATGAGAAGAAACATAGTAGAGACTGTTGTAAAGCGCGTCAGCTGTAAATGGAACGGTTGTTTTGGATGGCGCCATAGTGGGACAAAAATTAGTGCTGCGCAAATGTACGGAACTGTGCCTCTCTGATTTTGAGAGCATGTCTCTGACTGCCAATTTCACCCTTATTGCTTTACCTTCGATATATTCGTCGAACGTTGATAGTCAGAGTTCATAGCATGTATAACATATCGCAATTTAGGAGGGGGGGGAGGGGATTATACCGTTGTGCGATTCGAATGCGTGACACCGACGAGAATTGTATAATTATTACCAGTCACTGCCCCAGCTATACAAAACTAAAAGTGCACGAAAAGCTCAGAAGTGAATTTATCGGAGGTGGGGGGAGCGAAAGAAACGTCAATACAATGTTGGCAAGGTAAGTGTCCACCATTTGCCAATAGAGGCAGATGCTGAACGCCACGTAAAGCTTCATGATCCGAAATATATCGTTTGTGCCAAGCGGGGAAAGGAAAGCGATGGGCACACACTCCAGTTACAGTATCCTGAGCATCCTTAACCTCGCTTTAAGCGCACCATTTTCTTTAGCGTTGTAACCTGCGTATAGTTCAAAACACAGTTACATAAAAACATGCTGAAAATTCTGAGGAACAAGCGAAGAAAATACAAAATCGAATAAAAGCAAGTACACCCAATCTCGGATTTTCCTCTTTTTCTCTCAATTTATAATATCGGATAACAGTTTCCTCGCACTTCCCAGGCGTCTTCATCACTGTCAAAAAACCTTATCTTGTTTTCTAGCGGTTCTTTTCCCGTGCCTCGCTTAATTAACTGAACGCTGTCTAGAAGGCCAGCGAGACTTCACGCCCTGGAGTCCTCTCAGTACTGTTTTGCATGCTGTATTTTGTTCTTTACTTGTGTTCGTTCATGCCTTTAACAAGAGGTATGTGGTGATCCATCTCTCTTCTGGCAGCCATGACTTCATTACAACGACACAACGACGCCTTAAGATATTTGTCTTTCTCTGGGTGGAGTTCTTTGTATTTTTATATACGGAAAGTAAAATGGTATTGAAAGTTTGAGGAGGTCAACTCTCAATGCACGTCTTACTCACTCTTTCGTCAGTGTGTTTCGCACTGATACAATTTATCCGCAAATTCAAAGCTTGAGAAACAGGTTAAACTTGGCCCCAAGAAAAATGACCTTGCGATTTCTTTTCTAATCTAATTAAGTGCATTTTATTGTGTAACTGGGATCACCTTTTAGATGTTTTACATAAGCTTGTTTCTATGTGTGCATGTTTATTTCTCAAGAATATAATCACTTCATGAAAGCTCATGCATAATTATGGGTATATGTTTCTGCGCTTGTACATTTGTGTACGCTCAAGAAACATGCGGTCCAGTCAGTGCGTATTTTGAGAGACTGTGATGTTCGTGTGCTCGGAGCATGGTCATAATAGTCAAGCAATAATTATACTTTAGGTATGATATATTGTGTGAGGTTTTTTTTTTGCCTACGTTTTCCGTTAGATTTCACCGTCCAATATTACGCCACTGCACATTGTCGATTACATGTGCTCTCTACCATACAGAGGCGATGCTTAGCCAAAGGTGTCAAAATGTAGGCTGAACGTACACATGTAAAGTATGGTTTGAATCAAGGGCAAGCCGTATTTTTTATGATTAGTGGTGCTTTACGCATCATTTATATATTTCAAATAACACTGAAGTTGTCCCCAGTTTATGAGACAGGGCTTAAAATTGATCCTGGAAAAGCCGAGAATGGTTTGATGTACTTTTCTCACGTAGTTATTTTCGAGAATTTTTTCTGTACTAATGTATACATTATCTGATTAACTGGTAATAGCGAATATTTCCAATATATTCTATCCGATGTTCGCAAATTTTTTCAACAATGATTAAAACATGTGCACAAAGAGGCATCAATTTTTTTTTGTATGATGAATACATGCAATTCTAAAAATGCTATATTGACTTGTGCGGAAGCAGACTCTAAGCAGTGACAGTGCAGGTGAAATCCTAATAATATGCATGCTACTTCTATTTGTTCGTTTCTTCAGCATTCTGTACGGAACGTCAAGTTTGTAATGAAACAAAAAAGTTCTAACCAACGCAACGAGAAAAAAGAGAAAACATTTACTGGTACTATGAAGACAATACGGAATAAAAAAGTGCTCGTCTTTGTTATACACAACAAAACCGACTCATTTACTTAAGTGTTCAGAAAAAAGTCACAGTTTCGCCCTCAAGGCGAAGCAATGAATGCGATAGCAAGAAATTAGTTTGTCACACGAAGAATGACAAGCAGCTCGATACTTGGAACGCGCTGCCGCAGCACAAAGAAGGACGCTCGAAAAGGACGCATAGGTATACACAGGACAAGCGTGAACTAACAACCGTCGCAGTTGTTACGAGTTTATATTTGAGCAACGCGCTGCGAGTGTCCACAATGCAGAAGCCGACGCTATTGTTGTTGTTGCCTCTGACATGGCTCATACCCACTCAGGGGGGATTGGCCAAGGATTGATTATATGATTATATGTCTTTCCGACGCTGTTTGATACTTCTCTTTCTTTTAAACTGCGGCACGTAGAATGACCCCTGTGCGTCTCCTGCCATGCGGTGGCGTCTGACGCCAAGTGTGCCCGGTGTTCTTTTAAGGCGAAAGCCTTTAATGTCTCATGCTCACGTCCGTCCGGTGTCCGTCCGTCCGGTGTCCATTCGTCCGGTGTCCGTCCGGCGTCCGTCCGTCCGTCCGTCCGGCGGTAGTGCTGGTGGTGTGCGTCCTCACCACCCTTACTGCACATGCGCGAACCCTCCCCACGCACCTCCTCTGCTGTGCTTCCCCTCTCCTTCCTCTAGGTATCCCTCCCGCCCGCGGCGTTTACACACCCATTGCGCATGCGCGTCCCCTCCCCCCTCTCCTCTAGGCATCCCTCCCGCGGCGCTAACACCCCCCATTGCGCATGCGCGTCCCCTGCCCCTCCCTCTCCTACGTTTCCCCCCCCTCTCTCTCCTCTAGGCATCCCTCCCCGCTGCGTCTACACCCTCACTGCGCATGCGCGTGCCCTCCCCCATCTCTCTCCTCTAGGCACCCCCCCCCCCCCCGCGGCAACCACACCCCCCAATGCGCATGCGCGTCCCCTCCCCCCTCTCTCGCCACGCAACGCCGACGCAGGCAGCGTCTGCTAGCGAGTTTCTTGGTTGAAAAAACCGACTGCTCGCGCTGCACAACCGTTCACTGGCCACCCCGTATATATGGCAATGGATCTTGACCTGCAAGGTGGTGCCGGTGGGAGATTTCTCCTGTGCGTTGCCGAACGATGAAAAATTCGCAGCGTGCGCGTTAACTAAAACCGAACTGCGGGTCTTTGCGTCCAGTCCGAGTCTTCTGTCTCTCATTGCCCATTAGCAGCGATTGGGATGTTCCAGTAGGAAACAACCGTCCATCACTGCGTGCTTTGCGCCCCCCCAGGTTTCTCTCCTGTGCAACGCTGCGATGAGCGCCAGCGTCAACGCCGCCGCCAGTGTAAGCGTTAGCGCCCGCTGCTTCGCATCTACACATGGTTCCCTTTAGCGGTGGATGGTGTAATCTTTAAGGCGAAAGTCTTTAATGTCTCATGCTCACGTCCGTCCGGTGTCCGTCCGACCTTCGTCCGGCGTCCGTCCGTCCGTCTGTCTGTCTGTCTGTCTGTCTGTCTGTCTGTCTGTCTGTCTGTCTGTCTGTCGGTCTGTCTGTCTGTCTGTCTGTCTGTCTGTCTGTTCATCCGTCCGTCCCTCCGTCCGTCCATCCATCCGTCTGTCTGTCCGTCCGTTCATCCGTCCATGTCCGTCCGTCCGTCCGTCCGTCCGTCCATCCGAGCTCTGGCACTGAGCCAGGTGGCCGCCGTAATGCGCAGACGGACGCCGGTCGCGTCGGACTCTATAGCGCTCGCGCTCTGCTTGCGTAGCGTCGCTGTGACCAGAGTTTGCAATCATTCTGACCGACGCCGTCTCAATGGACCCAGGCGTTAACGGAATACACTTTCCAATTTACAAAGGGTCCGTCAACTTAAGAGCTGGAACGCGGATGGCGTTTGCACGATGCGCAAAGCGCGAGAAAATACTAACGCATGCGGCCGGAGGAAGATGAGTCTCGCGTCTCGCTGCGATTCGCGGTAAAAAATTAAAGAAGAAAACACGCACCCATTAGGTTTGTGTCTTATGCCACTGAGAGTGTTAAAAAAAAAAAAAGACATGGCATAATCAGTGGAATGGCCACACGCTTTCGCCGAACACACTTTGGAATGTACAAAGTGTCCTTCAATTTTTTTCCTTCTACATCATGAGTGGTACAGAAGGGAGCCACTTTTTCGTGCGCGTCTCAAGGGCAGTTTTCAATTTGAAAGAAACTGTACAAGCGTTGCGTGATAGAAAACACGCTCAAGCTGTTCCGAGATCTGCGTACCGCGAGCGGCAAATGCTGCATATGAATAGCTCGCCGTTATACCGCTGGCACGAGCATGGCGTGTGGCTGTGTTGGCTAGCGCAGCAGGCTGCGGAGCGAGGGGTCGCTGGTTCGAATCCCCGGTAAGGTGGTTTGAATTTTTTTTAAAATGATATATTTTTCTTTATGCATTTTTTATATATACACATACATATACATATCCGGGACATGACGGCGTCGACAGACGGCGACGGAGACTGCAAAAATCAGCCGAGAGTGTCCATATAATTGCTATCGCAATAAAAACTTGCTACTTTGCTCTGTGTAAGTGCAAAGTAGCAATGGTGAACGAGGTTGTAGTACGGCAATATTTTGTTTGAAAAGAACAGTGTGCCCACAAGGAAGTGTTACCTAGCGTGGGCCTTTCTGTGTTGTGCGCTTACGAAGGGTGTTACACCGACCTGGTTAATATCCGATGTGTAATTGAAGTAGGCACATGCCAGACGTGCTGTGAATCAAACGACCTCACTTCGGATGCAGGGCAACGTGCTGAGAGCAAAGTAGAAAGCGTGATTACGGGAATTAAAATAAATTGATCTAAGCAAGGTCCCCAACGATGTACACAGGGATGGATAGACGCATGGATGGATGAATGGACGGACGGAAGGACAGACTGACGAATGAATGGACGGACAGATGAACGGACGGACGGACGGATCCAATCATCCATCCATCCATCCATCCTACGGTTCATATATATGATATATTTATAATATGGCGACATGACCGTGAGAATCTAGCTAAATTCACATCATTCATAAACTCCTTTAATCCAATAATAAAGTTCACGTCCCGATACCTCGGCTGAGGGCCTAAACTTTCAAGGCACGGCTATATATATATATATATATATATCTTGAAAACGGGATATGAAAGACAACTCTGTAAAAAAAAGACATTTGACAAGCAACAATACCGAGATTTACAAGCCACCACCTGAGACACTGTAAACAGGGCATTTTCAAGAGGCCAGGAAACAAAGTTACGCCGCATATGCGTAGAAAACGAGGATTACGTAAACAGACTCAACCACCCTAAATAGGACACTATAAAACAGAAACCATCCTAACGCATTTTTTGACAAAGCTTATACGGACGCACTGAAACTAGACGGCGCTGAGGCACTCAAACCACGTTTCAATTCACAAAAAGAGCAACGCCTCTTCTCACTACAAAGTTTCTGATGCGCTTCCAAACATAAACAACATCCTCAAAAAAATAATATCCAATTCTAACAACCAAACAGCAACGTAAGAAAATCTTTCCAGAACCGTCTAGGCTCGCCCACAGACGCAGCGCCAATTTTAAAGACATGCTCGTTCATGCAAAGCTCAAAGCAAAGACTAAGACAACATCTGCTTCCTTCTGGCCGCTCCAGATGCACAGCCGGCTACCACCCTAAAAAGCACATCAGATTACATTCACAAGGTCACATCAAGCTTCAACTGCACTTCAAACAACCTAATATAATGTCTTCAGTGTACCACCTATAAAAAACTAGCAGTTGTTTCGTGTACGAATACAACCGATGAGCGAAGCTCCTTAGAAATGGGACGCAAACGACTATGTAAGTTTTGAAACTGTTGGCGGCGTCGGCGCTTAGATTCGGCCGCTCTAGCGCGTACGGCAGGATCTCATCGGCGTAGCCGTTGTAGCTCCGCTTGTCGTGCTTTGACCGCAGGATCCTGTTGCCGGGCTCGTCTTGCTGCCGCTGCTTTGGCTTTGCGTTCCGCATCCTTGCCAGGCTGCTTATTGTCTTCATCATCACGTTTACGTTTCTGAGGATGACTGTCCATGTTCTGTGAGCAGCTCTAACTAATCTCCAAGTGAGTCCCTATCTTTATGTATGTACAAACATGGTTTTCGATGAATTTTACTGTTGTTTATGAACGCGAACTGTTTTTGCGCCGCGCGCCTTGTTTTTTTGCGCAATGCGTGCCGAAGGCCGCTCGTCTTATTTTCTTTTCCTCTTTTTTTCTTTTTCTATCGTTTACGCCGGCGCCGGCAGACGAAGAAAGAGGGAGAGGGAAACTAATCTGCCTCCGTTTCGTATGCGTTCGTATTCTCGAATCCACCACCTACCGTTGAGCGCGGCAACTTGCTGGACCCTCTCTTCACCATCGGCCTCCCCCCATGATTGGAATGAGACCTCAGTGGTTTATTTATTTATTTTATTTATTTTTCTTTCTCTCTTCTTCTATTCACTTTTATTTCCCTGTTCCCTTCCCCTGAAGCTGCGCCGTGCTCCCGTATTGGGCTGCAGAATATACCGTCATTTCCTAATAAACACACTACTACTCGTATTCTCGCGCTTTGCGCATCGTGCAGACGCCACCCGCGTTCCAGCGCTCATAAAGCTCATTCATCCTCCCGCGTGGGGGGAGACGCCACAGCTGGTACCGGGCCAGGGAGCTTCAGCGGCGAAGGCGGGGTGCGGGCCTAAGGAGGTTCGCTCCTAAAAACAATATCTAGGTGAACCTGGGCAGCCATTTCATGTAAGACTGAACGGCCACCGTGGAGACGCAAAACACAATTTACAAAAAGCAGTAGCCAGCCACTTTATTAAGCAGGACCACAATTTCGACCAAGCCAAGCCTTACATTCTACAAATTTCCGGTCATCTAGTGATAGAAAATTGGATAGAATCGTATTTTAGTTCACAAATTTAAATGCCTAAGCCCATGAGGAATCAATCTGGAATTACTAGAAGCCATAACATAATTACTGTAATATTGAGAGACATAAAATTAGCTCAACCTTTCAAATAACCATAACCAGTACAACACAGAATCGCTCCTAGCATACATGATATACTATTAATTTTCTCCATCAATTTTTAAATTTGACATATATACGTGTATGTATGTGTGTATATAATATGTGTACATATACTACTCCTTATGACGTTTTTATTTTTAGAACCTTTTCACCACTGCTTTCTTTTCTCTTTGCCCGCTTCTAAGACCACTTCTGCCCCCCGGCATTGTGAAAGTCCTCACCTTCCCAGGGAGTTTTCCGCGTCTTATTCCGATTGTCCCCAAATGCCACCCCATTTTCGAGGCGATTCCCGTGAGCGGGCCACCTATATATAGGTCATTGGCAGACATACGCGTCAAGTGTAACCGTATACGGTGACTCTTGACGCGTATGTCTGCCAATGACTTCATCCATTAAACACAGGTTTTTCAGACAACCCCTTCCAGTATCTTCACAGTGAAGATACTGGATGTCGGACATCTTCACTGTGCAACGTACACCGCCAGTTTCTCCCCTTTTGTAGGGTTAGCTACACTGGCCTAGCCAAGCCCGTTTCGCGCGCCTCATCAAGAGCCGTGCTGCGCATGCGCGACGATCAGTGATGTCACACAGCTGGCGCACCGGAGACGGCACCTCCCGCGCACTCCGCCATCGCCGCGCGCGACTCACCGCTGCCGGTCTGCGCATTCCAGAGGAGTGACGTCGTAGCCGTGGTAGACGCAGTGGCGGCGGCGCGCGCGCAGCTATTCGCCTTCCCTGTGCAGTCGCCGTCTGACACTGCGCTGGAGCCGCGGCGCTTCTGACTGGCGTTTGCCAGTGTGGTATAGCCATGGAGAAGGAGAGCGCAAATGCTGCTCAACGGCGCAGAAGAGAGGAGAAGCTTGACTCATCGGATCCCGAAGTAGTTGCCTGGCAATTAGCGTCCCAAGCTGGGATTTGGGATTCATGGAAGCAGGATTTGAGCAGGATTTGGGATTCACCACCACTGATCTTGTCTATCAGAGACAGACAATTCCAAATACTGTGTTGGGCCATGGAGAAGGCAGCGTGTTACTTAACTGATCACCGAGCCGTCTTTGTGGCAATAGAGAAGCAGCTTGACGTTGCGCAAAAATTAATATATATGTGCCACATAATACGTATACCGCGTGTGTGTGATTGGAGCAGCAGTAAGCTTGATAATGAAGCTAATCCTAGACAATCTAGACAATCAGGAAAGCTAAGAATAATCAGCTGAGCCTTGGCTGACGCTACGTACATCCTGGCATAGCCGAGCTAAGCCACTGCTACATTTTTTGTAAATGCTTTCCTTTTGTGCTTCTCCATCGTAGGCGGTTTTTTGGAAATAGGTGGACGTCACTATCTTCGTCAACCTTGGCGATACCTGAACGCTACACCCGTCTGTCGGTTTGCGAAATTTCATGCTCCGCTCTCCTTCGTTCGTGTCTGGGGCGGCTCTCACTTTGCTGGGCCGCGCCTACCTTCCAACATTTCTTTCTTTCTTTCCTTTTTTCTCTACCCCCCCCCCCCCCCTTTTACAGCTCCCCTTACCTTCCGAGAATAAATTCCTTAGTGTCATTGAAACCTTGCTTGAAATGAGGCGAGGGTTACAGTCTTCTCCTTTATAGATTCTTTACAGCCGGCGAGTACGAGCTGGGACAAGCGCCAACACTGCACATGACGTCAATACTAACCGCCAGAGATAACAAGGCGCCTCTCACAAAGATAGATCCTCCTATTGAAACGTCGGCCAGCCGGTTTCAGGCACTTCCTCTGTTCATTCTGCTAATCCCAGAACATACATTGTTAATTTAAATGACATCGGGAGCGTTGACCCGGCGAATGGAAAGAATAGACATCAGGGTCCCAGAAGGAACTGAACCCAACCATTCTGCGTGGCAATTAGGTATTCTACCACAGAGCCACGCCAGGTCTCGAGACTGCTTTAGAAAAAGACACCATTCAGGCGTAGTGCTGATGAAGCGTCAATTGCGGTACGCCTATAATAGATGCGTTATATCGGGTTAACGTCATTTGTAGTTAAGCGCCATCCACTGAAGGTGGTCCGCGTAGCGCTATCCAAGGTTAGCAGCCTGAAAATCATATGCCGTTTATATGAGCTTACCGCTTCTGGTGTTGGTAATACCCACGTTGTTGTTGGTGTCGTTACGCAACTGTAAACAACTGGTTATATAACACATATATGCGAATCTTCAGCATATATGTCCGTGCGTATACATTTGTGCATATCTTCAGCGTGACTTCACTAGGTTTCGCTCAATAATTCGTAATTACACGCTTTCGTAATTACACGCTTGATCTTTTACCGGCACCAGCTGAACATTAGTACTTCAGTCTCTGAACTCAGTTTTCTCAATTTCTGCACCCTTAAATTCCTGTGACAAGTACTTCATTTTTGTCTACTAGTTTATGTCGTAACTGTTTCTATATTTACTTTTGCTAAGCCCGCAGTGGTTTGGAAGTTAATTACTCGGCCACAAAATATACTGCTCCCGTGCTTCAACTTATTAACCCTTTATGGGCCCCGATGCTATTGAAAAACGCACGCCACTCTATTGAGGGCGGAATAGTCGTTTGCATCAGCTTCTTATAATACTTACAAAAATTTGAGATCTCTATTGTTAAGGGTTTTCGAGAAAAAAGTGGCACATATGTGTCCCACTGTCCACTGAAAGCAATGTCGTTTCAGAAAAAAAAAGTACATTTATTTTTTTTATGGGAACTTGCTGCTGCCTTATCAACAACAAAGGACAGAGGCTAACAAGCACGAACTCTCAACAAACTAACGCCAAAAAAAGTCAACTAAACGGCCATTGTACATCCACTCGCTAACGGCACTCGAGCAGTAGATGTGGGTACGGGGCATGCCTTGCCACAGTCTAATTTTAGTCCGTGGAGGAAGCTCAACTGTGTCTTCCACGGGAAGAGACTTCCCTGCGTTTAGGCAAAATGAAAATTGGGATATTGCAATCAGCTGCACACAATGTTAGACTGCCTACGCTTTCGGGAAATATCTAACTGAATGGTTCACAATTTTGCATTGCACAAATTTTTTTACGAAACTGTATTGGTAGAAACGAAGAAAACCACTATAATATCACACTTTGGGAACTCGTGAGTATGAAAGAGACTTTTAAAGCTTGCCTCTCATGCTGAATCGGGTCGAGAGCGGCCCAAAATTTGTTTAAAAAGTATACAGCTCGTGCAAGCGGAATCGTTCGTTTGGAACACGTGCATGTGCTGCCACCGAGTGAATACCATTAAAACAACAACCTAAAACTACTTTCTTGAACATCCACGCAATTGCACTAAAAGTCTGAAAACAATCAATTCAGGGGTTTGAATCTTAAAAGTTAGAACAAGGCGAAGAAAAAAGTGGAATATATGAGTGCCGCAGCCCCACAAAGGGTAAATAACCTACTTTTGAATACCTTGTCACCGTCTCGTGTGATTGGAAGCAAGGTTTTACTACGCAGTGCAGGTGGAGCAAATATGATTACCTTATTTAACCCAGTTGGTTTTCCGGCTCGGCAGTAAAGAGGGGTATAGATATTTAGTCTGCGTCTCTACAATGTCCATTGATTGAAAGATTGTGTGGTTGGGGCTTGTAAACTTTCCTAACACCCTTTCTAACTTCCCTAACTGTCCAAACATAACACGCTAAAACAGTAGCGCAGCGTGATGGGGGACTCATTGTCAAAAGAGCGTGATTTCGAGCTGCTTTTCATTACACGTATGCTGCAGTCTCCTAAATGTCCTTTTCTTGTTTTTCTTTTTCCTAGAAAAACCGGAATCTGTTTTGGCAAAATATGTGTCACACATGTGCGTCTATATAAAATGTCGTGGTATATATTTAGTGCAAAGTATTAGCAACGTGGCCCTTTTCTTCCTAGTAACATATATGTATTTGGTTCAGGATGTCTCCACTGCTAATTTCGTTGACTCAGTAAATGCAAAAGCTTGCATAATTGACTTCACCTTCTCGGTACTTCTGAGCTGCATTTTTTAGTTAGAGTGGGAGCATGACGCCCAGCAAAAAAAGTTTTTTAAGTCAGCTACACACAAGCCATATAACGACAGTGGCAACTTTACTGACGGTTGTGTGATAGACATTTTCTCTCACTCATTTGAAAAGCAGCAAGTTAATTTATCTTGGTTTTTTAGCACAATAACTAAATAAGCGCTTCGCCGCAGGGCTGATGCATAAATATTAGCGCTGTTTCGAGACGTATATAATCGTAATCGCAAGCAATTGTAATAAAACATGTTATGCGAATTATCTATACATCTCTCGGCATAACGTTCTACAATCGCCAGTAAACGCTGTGTTTATTACGCACATGAGACCATTGTTAACAGATGCCATGTTCTGGCAATCGCAAAGTTTTACTCTTCTTTTATTAAATGAGGCCCTGAGCTGCCAGAGCAGCAGAAAGTTTTAGTTATTACTTTATTTTTTTCCTCTCACTATGCACGCAAAAATATCTGTGATTACGGGCCTTTCTTTATCACTACGCCCGTTCCTCCTTTGGCGAATAAAACATCGTTGTTAAAAAGTTGCGGGAAAGAACCAGCAGCAGAATATGAAGTCCTTCAGGTCTCTAATCCGCAGCTATGTACAATTAGATATGATAAATAGCAGTGCATAAGTGCCAACGCGTGGTGTGCATCGATGGATGGTTGCAGTAACTTTCTCGAATCATGCATCCTCATCCGAATCTTTTTCGGAAAATGTAGCTTTAAGTAACGCAAACCATGCTTCAGATGCGACAAAAAAAACATGTTTCATAAATTTTTCATGCAATTTTTCAACAAGCAGGGATGGTGTTTCGAGCCAGCGCGGCTGATCGTAGTGTTTATTAAGTCATCTCATGTGTGCAAAAGCATGCGAGAACGAAATATTGCTGGACCACCACACCCACTTGCTCAAGAAAATGAAGGCGTCGCTTTCACAGCCGGCACGCCACGTAATAGCATACTCGGCGAAAAGTATGAATTGCCTTGCGTAGTGCGGAGCTCTGCTTCTTATGGGCGTATTTCTGGATGTGCTCCTCCGTTTCTTTGATTTCCCAACCATGAGGAATGAATATAAATGTGCGCTAGAGACTGCGAGGCTCTCGCGTTATGATGCTGCTTCTTGCGCGTTCGCGGAGCCTCTGCTGAGACGGCACAGTTACTAACTCAGACGTGATTTTCTTCTTACTTTATAGAGCAGCGCTTTATTGCATGCGTGCATAAAAAAGAGAAGCCTATAATGAAACTAGTGTTTGCAGAGAAAAAGGGCTGCTTCAAAGATTCACTTTCTTTTATGTAATTACACGCCTGTCGAGCGTCTGGGCGTGAGAGCATACTAGTTTGATGTCAGCATATTCAGAGACGGTGCTTATTTTGGCAGGTTTATTCTTGTGTCGTTCTCTCGGTTGTGCAATTGTGGTAAGGCATGTTAAAGCAACGAAAGTAGTAAAGCCAAATGTGTGTGAAATGATTGAGGGGGTATGGCCTTCCGCAACTGAATCAGATAGGATAGAACAGCATACTAAATTATTGAAAAATATCTAGCAGTGATTTTGAAGGCTTGTTTTCTTATTTAATAATTTGATGTTCTTGCCCTTGAAATAGTCTATTTAAGTTCATAAGCTCTTATTGTCTTAATGGGAAATCGATCTTACTTTTTTTCTCGCCATGCTTGTGACTATAGTTTTTTTTACGGAATTAATTGCCAAATGAATAGAGAAAATAGTTTTGTCTGCTGCGGCAAAATTTGTGATTGTTTGTTTTCACCGAACAAGTTAGCTTTAGTGATCATTTTCATTTCCTTAATACTGTGTGTTTTTACTGTTATTTCTTTGAAGTGCTTTGCAAGCTCGTTGCAAACGAAAAGCCCCAGTTCTAATGAAAAGCGCACGCTTACGTAAGCGAACTATAATGCATCAGCTCTTTTTCACACAAAAAAAAAAACATCCCTTTCCACAGCCTAAACAATTTTTAACAAGTCATTCCACAGCGGCAGTCTTCAAAACCACGCACGCCATTTTTCACAACAGTGTATCGTTTTTCCAGCAAGTCGTTGAACTTCTGAAAATCTCGGATAATATACGTGGCTCGAATAAACGTACATCCCGCGTCATGCATGAGGAGTCAGCACTGCCCGAAGCAACTTAGAGTTCTTTTTATTCGTTTTGCGATTCTTGCAGCGCATGCAGTACTGAATTTCAGCATTTTTCATGTCTAATGGTCAAGCTTTTCTTTTGCGCTGTGCATTCCAGAATACTTTAGACACTCGGTTGCTTCAATAAATCTTCCACTTTTCTCCTAGATACATACCAGATGCAATACACAATGTACTTCAATAGCAAAAGCTGCTTACAAAAATCTCGCAGAAAATGTGCTGGCGCAGCGACTTTAACAACGCAATAAAGGGAGAGTTGAAGTATTCCCAAAAGAATTCATCCACTAAGTGTAGGCCAAAAAGAGTTATAAAATTAAACGTACCCACCGTTTTCTGCTTGCTAGGCCTAGAATGTTGCTAGGGCCTCAGCTCAGCATAGTTTTACTAGCGGTGCCACCATAAGCGGTCATAAATTAGTCACATCGGACAATCTAAAGCCTGCATTTCAATTTATTACGCTTTCCATTCCACTTCAGTAGGTTTATCTTCATCTGCACCTTGCTGTGTGCATTTGCTTCTAGCACGTGATTAGGCGTGCCATTTATCTGACGCCTTTATGATTTAACCCTTAAGTGCTCATATTTTTTAAAGATTTCCCAACCAAAAGTGCCGATCTAGTGGTGCTGCCATCTAGTGGATGACATGAAATCTAAGCCGCAGACGAGCGCTTCTGGTCCTGAACACTACAGGGGAGTACGTATTCCGCTAGGACGAGGCTCTGCTCGTCCAAAGCAGTTTGGGGACAGTTTGGGCAGGACGAGCTCTGCTCGTCCAAAGCACTGAAAGGGCTAACTCACTTGTTTGGCACTCGCAGTGCTGCAGACACCATTTTTAGTCTGAGGAAGTCTGACTGGCTTTAGACCTTTTCACAGGAAAGAAAAAAACGCCGCCATTCTCAGGAATTGAGGATCATCTTCTATATCTTCTGCGTTAGCGCCTCGGTTTCACGCTCTCTCGAAGACGAAGCGAGCGTTCATCTTGAGAGCTCAATTAGCAATTTTTTTTGTAAGCTGTCGTGTCGCCCAAGGCTACCTTCGAATGATATTCACCTTAATAAGACATCTAATAATACAACACCGATAACTCTAACTGCGGAACATAATATGAAGATTGTGTTGCCATTACAAGTCAGAACGTTCTCAAGTTCACGTTCTCACCTATAGACTAATTTATTATTCTTCTTAATACTGAATAAAAATCTTCTGAACATGGGGTGTCACCGCAGCCGAAGTTTCGACAAGCTATCGTGTCGTATTTCAGGGGAGATGCTACTCGAAAAATGCGTTTTTTTTCTTTCAAAAGTACATATTTTTTTTGCTTTTTACTTGCTCTCCCAAGTTTTGTTTCTCTACTTTCATGACAAAAAAAAATAAGTTAGTAAAGAAACTCAAAGTAGGTTAAATTTTTTTTTGAAAGAGCACGAAGTGGATATTAGAAACCACAAAGAGCGGATTGTATAAAGTCCGCTTGAAATTATCACCTGGCTGCTTGTCATTGCATTTTGCATGAGGAGTTCACAAAGCCACATTCTAAAAATAACCATGATTCCCAAGTTCTCATGATGGAAGAAATCATTTTAAAAAGCATATGTTTGTTACATAGATGCGCTTTTATTTCTTCGTTTAAAATGCGTTTTTATCAAGATACCATTGTGGGCACCTTCTCGAGATTGACATCATGTTTTCGGTACTTCTCATGGCCAGATTAAGAAGATCTTTTTTGCCACATAAGCCTTAACATGCGAATATTACAATTATCTTCTTTAGAACATGCTGTCACTTATATAATAATTATGAACCTAATGTAAGCAATAATTATGGGCTGAGCATTTGAAGACTTCCTGACATTATCATTTTTCTTGTTCATTGAAATGTCTTCTACACACTTTGTTGTTTGTTATTTGCATTAGTACTTAATGTTGAGCAAAATGAGCCGTTAATGCATCATAACCATGAAAGTTCAGTGGCAGAAAAAGTGTGTAGAAAAAAGAGGTATATTTTACACATTGGTCATGTACAAGACGAAAACTATGCAACTTACTATAAAACTGATTACATATTTGCAATCAGGATAAAACCCTATATGAACAATACACACAGAAATTCTATTATCCTAGACTATTGATTAAAGAAAATTTTTTTTCGAGTAGCATCTCCCCTTAACGCTGCAACGGTGTCGCTACTGAATTCTCTGGGAGTACTGTGATTGCGCTTCGATGGCACAGACCTGGCTTGTGCTTATCTGCCGGCGTAAGCGTCCATATTATGAAGAAATACGCACTCATGCACAAATACGCATGACGTGAGCATTTGGCTTCATTTTATCCTTCTTCGCGCTGCTCTATTGATCTCTTTCTGAAGCCTGCTTGATTCCTTTCCTCCCTATCTGTGGTTTCCAGAGCAGCATTTGATCGGCTACGAGCGCTATATCTCCATCCTTTTTTTGTTTTGTTTTTGCTGGTTCCACTTATACTTTCGATTCACGTCACAGCCGTGTTAATGTATGCAGCTACGGCTCGCCTCTCCTGCGAACCCTGCCATCTGCTGTCACCGGTGTATCGGAATAGGCTGTAGTGGTTCTAGACCGACATGCTCGGTCGTCGCATCACCTGGCCTTCTCTCTCTCCTTGCTTACCACGGTCCGCTGCATATTGAATAGATTGTCCCTGGAACACGGCTTAGGCGGTGCGCAAGGACAAGAAAATTTGCCCGCATGGCTACGCACGCTTAGTGGCCTTGAAGCCGATGTTGTAACCTATAATCAAAGAAAACCAACGATGCTACTAAAAGCTGATCAAAACTATGAAGAAGAGTATACAGCAGAAATGAAGAGAGAACAATAGTAGCTAGTTCGAGGGAAAGTTTCAAAAGGCTGCTTCTTCGTTTGAATGCTCATAATTTGCCACTTGTGCTTTAACTTGCCGGAAATCTAAGGAATACTCACCATTTTTTAAGATGGTTCTGATAAGCTTGAGCGCGCAACGCTATAAATAGATTCTATTCTGTAACTAACGCGGCCACCTACAGAATATGAGAGAGGGACGTGAGGAAGAGTCCCGACCTGCACCACTATCGTATTCGCAGGTGAGGCCACCTACAATAAAGCCTGGCATCTTCGATGCCACATTTATAAATGCCGACGCGTCCTACCGGTTATCAGCTCTGTGACAGCCGACGATTTTCATAGCCGCTAACAGTATAGAGCGTCTATTGCTTCTACTTTAACTGTTCATTTTCTTAGCACAATTTCGCCCAATCAAAAGTTTCGCGTTCGACAGCACTACTGCTGTTTTCTCCTCCATCATTACCACGTGACAATATGATAAAACACTCCCGCACTCACGAATCCATGCACCTGAAGGTACCCCAGGCGGTGAAAATAAATCTCAAAGCCCACAGTTGTATTTAATATCATGATAATTGTCGGTGCTGAAATACACGAATATTAATTTTCACGTTTAACAAAACCAGTTACTCGTGGAGTTTTCCAGCAGCAATTTCCACTGTCATGGATATTGCCTGTGTGGAAACTGAAGAGTATTGGATTGAAAAAGTGGAATTTTTTCTGAAACGAAAACCGAAAATACTCGGTTTCTTCTGGCCGCGCAATTTGCCGAATTTCTAGCTGCGTATAAGTCGATTTATTTTTTCTTAAGATGGACTGGCGTTTTTCAAACACTGACGGTAAAAGAGAGCACCACGTCTTGCGTAAGAAATGTCCCTGGCAGTCATTGGAAGAAAAAATGGGGCACACGGCACATGCGTGATAGGAAAAAAAACGGACTGGTATTTCTGAAGTCACTTGTTCGTATTCGCGGTTGTTGGACTCGTTGGTGTAAAGCGTAAACAAAAAAAAAACGCATGCAATGCAGCAACTAAATAGTAATTGCAAGACCACATTAGTCTTTTTCTTTCTCTTTTCAGAGCAAGCCATAGACTTTCCAGTAGCGATGGGCTTGAAAGTGCGAGATTTTCAGTGCTGGTCAAGCTTGCAGTGAGTATGAGACTTTGATTCCAACCAGAGCTATTCATATAAGCATATGACAGCGTTATTCTATTCCATTTGCAGAGAAATATAAAGTCTTATCATGCCTTATTCCTAAGAACTGCTTTCGTTGCTTTTAAAACTGTGTAGCCAGGCTTCTCATGAAAGTGTGTTCTGCGGCACGGTAATCAAGGACTATACATTTGAAGTGTCTGGGCTTATGTGTTATAGTAACACACCGAGATATGCTATGACAAATAAATTATATCTGTGTTTTTCGCCTTCAAATTTATGGGTTATATTTACTGCATTTTCTCTTTTGGTCTAATGAAAAATTCATTTGATGGTATACGAGGGCTGTTCAAAAAGAAACCGAACTTTTCCAATAGCACGCCAATCACCAGAGAGAGCGGGCCTGCACCTACCAAGTGCACGTAGCGGCAAGATTAAACAAGAAACTCTCATTATGGGCGTTTCCCTCTGACCGCTAGTTCGCGAGCTACAGCCGCTAAAGTGACCACATGGAGATGCTGTTCTTCGGATTTCTGCCAAAGTGGCAATGAAAGCGCTGGAAGAACAACGTGTGTGTGTCAAATTCTGCTAAAAACTGGGGAAAACTTTCGCGGACATTTCAGTTGCTTAGACAAGTATACGGGGACGACTATGAGTGCTATGAGTGGGTCATGCGTTTTGAACACGGCAGAATGTCGGTCGGTGACAGCCTGGACGACCTTCCAGATCAATAGATGATGACCACGTTGATAGTTCGAGCTGTGATTCGAGAAAATATTCGTTAGACTATTCGAGTAGTTGCTGACGAAGTGGGTATTAGCGTAGGTTAATGCCATGAAATTTCTTTCTATGTTCTCCATCCCGAATACGTTGAAAGGACGCCGTTTCCAAACCATACAGGAGATTTAGGACAATAAGAGAAGAGACCTGCCGGCCAGTCCAGAAGGTGGGTTGTAAGAGGCTTTTAAAAAATGGAAGTAACGATCGCAACAGTGTATTGCCAGTAGAGGGGAGTAGTTTGAAGGGGGCAATGCTCAAAATGTTGTACCACAAGCAGTGAAGGTGTTAAAGCAAAATTTTGGTTTCTTTTTGAACACACCTCGTAAGTAAAAAAACAATCTTCGAACACACCTCGTAAGTAAAAAACCACCCTCGTCTGCCCAGCTTTCCGCGCTCTGCTGTCTCCATTTACTGAAAGCTAATAAATTGGTTCGAAGAGAAACTATGCGCGGCCAATATTTTAGGGGCTATTATTCTTTGTTCTATGCGACACCACCGGCCTGTCAAACTTCACTGCACAAAACAACAGCACGCAGCCAAGAACCATACACTAAGTAAGGACCTCCTTTCGCAATATGACTATTTTCTCACCAGGACCGGCTTTGCTTTCGCGAATTCGAGGCTCTCTCTTTCTCTCTCACATCAAGACTCTGGGAAAACCACGACAATACGGAGAGGAAGAAAAAGGACGTAAGCTGGGCGTCTTCTGTGTACCATCAGGAAGAAAAAACGTATCTACCCGGGCTCACCAAATAAACTTGTTTCTTTCACGATCTCCTCGCTTTACGAGGCTATAAATTTCGGAGAAATGAGCTGGAACACCGCTGGCCACTGACCAGGGCACTGGTTTATGCCAGCGGACAGCCGGAGTATACACTAAGCGATCGGGTACTTGTACGGGGATCGTAGCACCACCCGCTTGAAGCGTCGTTTCAGTTGTTGAGTGCGTTGGGTTTATGTTACTTTAACGGCGCTATAGAAGATGGTCATGTAAAGAGCACAGGGAAGCTGTCGCCCCAGTAATGTGTTGCAAGTACGAGACAGCACATGGTGGGTGCTTGATTACGTATGTGCTAAGATCCCGCCAGCTACGTTGTTAACACAGCCGGCTGTTTCTGAAGACGTCCATGAACTTCGCGACGCGGGAACGCAGTAGTAAACCAGGAAATGAATATACGTCAGGAAAAACATATCGTTCTACGCTTTAGGGTCCGCGACCTGTTTTAAAATAAGGACGAAGTGGGCGTCATCGGAAGTACAGTGAGGTTGAGGCGAGTGACCCGGTACAAGGCATTAAAGTCTAGAGTCGGTGTCAGGATTCCTCTCTGATCTGAAATGAGTGGCCATGTCGGGGAGGGGAACTACGCTGAAAGGAAGGGTGTGCAGCTGTGGTCGCTCAGCTTGTAATTAGCGCACGCGTTGTCATTTAGTAGCCTCTAAATGATGGGGCGTATATCTACAGGAAAGTGCGTTCTCTTGTCGAAGAGCTGGGTGAGTTGTCCCACGAAGGCTGCACACGTGCGTGACAAGCCGGTCTTTCACCGCAAGTAAGTTTCACGAAGCGAACTGCTGGTTATTTATACTCTTGCCTTGAAATCGTTCAAAATGTCTAAAGAAGTGTATCAACTACTAAGCTCAAGTTGGGAACGGGAAACACTGCAACGAGCCAGTGAAATGATGAAAAGGTATAACCAGCCTTGCGCCTTTCCGCTGAAGATGACTCTCCCAGTTTTTGTAGGCGAGTGTGGCCTAAATAAAACAAGTTCACGTTTCACTTAGCAATTTCGAACCAGTGCTTCTCCAGCGTTTGGCTGTTCTCAGAATGATAATGCACTTGTAGTTTTGGAGATGTCTTTTTTCAAGATATAAAATATCCTAGATTATAGAGCTTCATAAACCTTATTGTATTATATATCCATGTAATTATACAAAGCAGCTTCGGTGTGAAACGTATATTAGATGCAACTAAGCATAGGAGATATTCAGCCATGAAAGCACAACCAGAAAGATCCATCTTTTTTAAGGGGGATGGGCGCTGGGGAACGTCAAATCTGAATAGATGAACCGTGTTTTGAAAGGCGGCGGACGTCATTTTCAATAAGAATGAACTAGCTCATCAGTATTTCCTGCAGTGCTTCATGTTCGCTTCCACCCTTCAATTTCGATGCAGTTCGAGCAGTTTTATCGGCAAGTACCAGCAGCTTTTCTGGTTGCGTTCTGAAACGGAAGTTCATTGCTATACCATTTTCCCGGTTTTGCTGCGTTCATCCATACTTTTGATTTTCTAGCTTTTAAACGACTCACATGGACATGGACCTCCTAAACTAATTTTCTTCGAAACACCAACCGGCGAGGAAAGGCAGTACGCACTTGCGGAGAATGATGCTCTAAAGCAGTGCCCTGTAAATAGGTCATACGACCAGCTCAGATTACGCTGGTCTGAAATCAGTTTACGGACACTGTGAGTTGTCCGTGGCGGAGAAACTCATTTTCTTCCGAGTGAAAGAGAGAGGTTTACTTGACTGCGCTCGTACAGGAAGCAGGAAGGCTCGCTGCACTGAAAAGATACGTACACATTAAAAGTGCGCCTCAATTGATAAACTTAGTTGAGATGAGTGAACTTTCAGCTCCATGCCAACCGTAGTTCACTGGTGATGGCGCTAGCGAAATGCACAGTGCTTCTGTAAAGTGACCCTCTTTACTTCCCTAAAAACAAAGTTAGAGAACCATTGAACTGCACTTAGAGTTGATAATTTGGTGAATCTTTAAATACCTTAGAATAATACCTTACAAAGAACAGTGCTGTTTGGTAAGTATTCATGGTAAAGGGACAGTTAAGACACTGCAAAAGCCTCTCCTGGCTTGTCTCTCTTGACTTCTTCCTTGTATGTTTCCGCCCCCTGTCTCATTAACATGAGCTTTAAGTACTATGTCCTCCTTGAAAAAAAAAATAACGTCTCAAGGATACTGATTTTACGAGTAAGACTCGCTTTAAAGGAGAAATCGTAAATCGATGCATGCGTGTTGCGCAAAAGCGAAAATGACAGATGAAAAACTGTTATTCTGAACGAGTGGACAGAGCACCCTAGGTGGGCGGCTTACTTATTCATGGTAACCGACGGCCATGACCACCTCTCATGCCCGCACTATCAGGCCGAGCTGATTCTTGTGGCCTGTGCCTTGTCGCGTGACATCCCGTTGCGCCTCAGTCGTTGTTTAGTTAACTATGACTCCAGATTTTTGTACGCATTCCAATACAACAGTGAATAGGGTGTCGTGAACATCGCAGTACGTGCAAGTATATGAGTTCTCAATCACTGCCATTCGGGGCAATAGAATGCTGTCAGCATAAATATTTTTGGCTTGAGATTTCCTGATGGTCACTGTCTCTTCCCAATAAATGAAGTGTTTCTGTCTACCTTGTATTGCTGCAAAACGTTGCTGTAGCATTTGCGAATGTCAACCTTCCTCCTTAGTTAATATTTTTTTCTACCATGAGGACAAGGGAGTTGCACGAGCGGCTGCACACTGATAGTGATGCCGTATACCGCACAGGACTAACGGACTGTGACGTTGTGTGTTTGGTCTCCCTATCTTTCTTTACTCTTCTAACTTACATCCTCATCAACCCCTTTCCCTTAGCAGGGTAGCGTACCAATAATTCTAAACTGGTTAGCTTCGCTGCCTCCTCTCTCTCTCTTTTATTTCTCATCCTTTTCCTACATGAGTGGTCTTATTGATGCAGTAATTCGCATATATTTTACGTCAACATCTTCGTTAGCAATACAAGACACAAAACGTAAGCATATTTTCTCGATATAACAGGAATAATTTGTTGGCTCACTGCCATCATTTGTTTTCTCATCTGTTTCTATCTCTCTTGGTGCATCCTTGACTGCATCAGTAAACGGAAAGTTTTATGTGATCGCGGCCGCATGAATGTTTGTCACGCCCCACTCCCACTAATGCAAAGTTGCCATCAGTACGAATATGCGAGGCCGGTCGCCTTATTGTGGGCACGTCAGTGGTTCTCAGCCATGTATAGTTGTCGAGGCCCACACTATCTCCACGTCTCATACATATTAATGCTTTGCGATCCATAACACATCTCGCAATACGAAAACATCGCGGCTGTTGTCTGAGAGCTGCACTTGTGTCCGAAGTATCAAGTCAAGCTCTCTAAAGAAAGAGAGAATTCGCCTGAGAGATTTTAGACCATAGCGGCACCTCCAGATAGCCCAACCGCCCTATAAAACTCGGTTAAGACGCAATTAATTTGCCGCATTCTGCCTCGGCGATGAGTACGTTGCCTGTGTGGCTTTTGTTCTAACTCGCGCTGGTAATATGTTTGCCCGGTAATAAGTTTGCGCTGTGAACTAATTATCATTTCTGCGTGAGGCGAGAGCGAAATGAATGGATGCGTCGCTGCTCGGGATTACGATAAGGCTGCGGATTTACAGAACTCGCCCATAATGTGCGCTGTTATCGAAAAGAAATCGTTTAGCTCGGAACAAAGGAGACAGGAAGCTCTAAGTAGCACGAGCATCTCAAAGGGATCTGAATAAAGTCTGCAATATATGGGTAACAGTATTCCTGGGCGTGAAAACTTAAGTAACCTGCGATGGACCTAAAGCAGGAGCTGACTCCAACTACCGCCCAGTTCTATTCACTATTTATAATCAATATGAGGATTGCTAACTTTCGTAGACATTGCTTTCTTTGATGTGCCGTATGATTGGGTAGGCTTATCGAAGCTCGCCTTGAAGTCTTCAAAAATGCAATGCTTTGTTTCTATAAGTCTAGTTTTTCTACTCGAGACTCAAGGAGAACTTCAGCAAATGCATTGCTGTGCGTTTCTCACGCGGACGTGGTCAATGCGCTGTGGTATTGTTTGGGAACTTATTAAACAGAAGTTTTCCTCCTTTGAATTTTAAATTTTCATGGAGGGGGCTTGGGGGGGGGGGGGGGGGATCTTACAACGATAATCACTCATGATATTTGTAATACATCAGCCTTGCGGTATCTTTATATCAGTGTTAGCTTCGATTTGAATTAGACCACAGGCAACTGTTAATATTTTCACAAACAGCTATCATTATTTTAAACACATGCACCTCAAGTTCCATATTGCAGTTTAGGCAGGAGCCTAGCAGTATCAAATAAGTTAGTTGGAAATGCCGGCAAATAAAGTTAAACGTCATAGATTACAGACAGGTAACTTGTGTCAGCAAGGCACTAACTGAATATATATATATATATATATATATATATATATATATATATAGAGAGAGAGAGAGAGAGAGAGTGCTGTCTGTGTGTACAACTCAATAAATTCATACATCCTTTCTTACAACAACCTCCATACCTTGCATCGTTCAGTTGATTGGTGGCAGCGTTCCACCAGCACCAACAGGAGTTTTGTCACGTCGCCTACTGCTTTTGGCTAGGAGTCACGTAGCTCCATTTCGAATGTCCCGTCGTCACGTCTGTGAACTTTCCCGGTGTTGGCTATCGACACAGACTGAGCAGCATTGTTTGAAACACCCGGATGTTTTATTTAAGAAAAAGAAATTATAACCTAGCAGCATCATTGTTATTTGCTCCGCGAAAGTTTCGGGTAGTGTTTGCGTTTAGCTTGCTTGTTTTTCGTTATCGAGGTCATCGACACTTATTGATTTTCGTTAGAATTGAGTAAAGCTACGTGATATTAGGTATCAACCTATCTTATCCTAAAACAGTGAACATTAAAACAGTGACGTTGCCAAATATAAATTATACATCTCTTGGCGCTTCCTCGCAGCAAAAGAATGCAGATATTTCTGGTATTTTTTAGATGCGAAGCACTGAAGGGTCTCGGCTTGCGGCATCTAATGTCGTCATGATGTGTCATGTATACACGGTTCATAATAAATGGGTATGCACCATAAAAATTGGGTTTAACCCACTACTCACCAGCGGTCCACTAAGAATGAAGAAGGCCAACAGTTAGCCCAAAAAATAGCATACGACGTTGGTGGAGCAAGAGCACCCTTCCCTATATGTCGTAGGGAACTAAACCGGGCATGTAGGGAGGAAGAAGAAGATGCACGTTAGGCTGAAATGCATCGCGATGGAGTTTTCCAGCGACGTTAGGAAAGCGGAAAACACCCTTCCCCAGGTGCCCGGTTTCCGGCTTGGCAACATCAGCGCCTCATCAAAAAAATCTCTCAGAACACTGCATGCTTCGCCCCTCCTCCCCAGGTTCCCCGCTAGTGGAGCTGAAACACCCTTTTATACTTGCTTGGCACCTCCCCCTCTTTTTTTTTTCTTTTTTGCAGATCATGCTTTGCGCAGTCGTAACAATGTCAGGTTCGTTTCATATTGCCAAAGAAACTGCCAACGCTCGAGTGCTATGTGTTCGCCCTATCGGTTACGCTGACGCCAACGGCAACGCCGGTAAACTCAGGAACGGGCCCCTAGGAGCTGCGCACTAAAACGCCTGGCATGCGCGGAACGCGCAGCACAGTCTCATCGCAAGCAGGAAGAGCGGCCTTTCTAGAGCCCGTTCTAGAGATTGGCCAAAATATCTCACGCCAATTTACCTGTATGTCAGTGGTCCCAACACCGATGGTTTAATTTTTCGCTCATGTTTCGTTCCCTATTCGAAATAGCTAGACCACGCACATTATGCTGGCACGATCTGAAGTGTACCACGGGTGGCATTGTGCTTAACCTAATTCAGCTAACTTAATTATGTTACGTTAAGCATGCTTGCGAAATAGCAATTATTTAATGCAACCTGCTCTAGCTGCCCAGGTTCAGTGAATGCACGCACTGCCTAACTTTCAGGCAAATGACTTTCTTTACCACGGTCAATGCACACGCTTCCTAATCTGATTTAGGCCAGCCTAGAAAGACTTCGCCGTAGGTCCTTCCCCAGGCACTGCTTTGAAAGATCATTCTAAACAGCCACGGGCTCGCTTTCTCGACGGCATTTCGAAGAAAATTAGTTTACGAGGACGCTGCACGTGTCCCTGGGAGTCGGTTGAAAACTAGGAAAGTAAAACAACCAGAAAAATAGCCAGTTTACTTTCGGCGCTGCCGCTACAGAGCTCGGCCCGGAAAGCTTCTGGAGAAGTTTACTGGAACTGTGTCAAGCTCTTGAAAGGCTGACGAATGCAAGAGATACAAGAAAACATTCATGAGTATCTTCTTTAAATTACGTTCAGAAACTATCCACGTTTTAGGAAGACTCTCCCCTGAAATTTTGGACATTCCACACCTTCAGTCTTCCCCCCTCAGAACAAGAAAACACTACATCCGAACAAAAATTTCAAAGAAGAAACACTGTTATGCATCTCACTTGGCCAGCTCCCTTTGGCTTGTATGCTGCAACATCGCTGCTTCGTTAATGACATAGACATTTGGTTGAGATACATTCTGAAGTTATCTTAAATTTAAACGCGTAGTTCCTGATGTTATCTTAACTGCGCAGCGTATAAGCGCCATGTCACACACCGTGTAGCCCGCAAGTCGCGTACCCACGCACCCCTTCGACAAGAAAATGCACTTTCCAGTTGATATACTTCACACTTCGCGAAGACCATTACGTGAGGACACGTGTGCTAATTGCAAGTCTAGCGACAACAGCTTCACCCTGCTGTCTTCAGGACAGCTCGCTTCAGCCACATGGACGTCCAATATCGATCCTCGCCACTGACGCACCAATGACCTAGACTTCAATGCGCGAGTCTGAAAGCTTTCCTCAACCACTGTATACCTACTTACGAGAGCAGCCGTTTTGTATTCGAGGAAATTTGTAAGCACAACCATTTCACCTAACCTTGACGCAATAGAATAACTCTGTAAAGAATGCAAAGTACTCTTATATGGATCCCTCGAACTGGATCCCTGTAAGAGTGACTTCTGGTCGTGCAAACGAAAGAAGGGTATTTTAAGGTCTCGTTTAATTGTTGATATAACCTTAAAGAAAACCAACAAAAAATGTAATCAAAGAAGGTGCAGGAAGCTTAATAGTGCTGTTCTAATTATATTGTGTTATTGATAATACAAATGTGAACGAAGTGAAGCGCAAGAAAAGAAAACTTGACAGTGGCAGAGACCGAACCTCCAACCTTCGAATAACGTGCCCGATGCCCTACCAGTTTAGTTATGATGGCAGTCGTCCTCTGGTACTCTTTATCAGGTATGCATGATCATAGAAACCAGGGAGAGTTAGTAACCGCCATTCTTAGCCATCATGGTGAATGCGACAACTTCTGCGCTAGCCTGTTTAAGAGTGAGATGTGTAACCTCAAATATGCCTCTCACAGAAGCACCGTAAAAAAAGCCTTTCCTTATTTTTAGATTGTAAACAAATGTCCTTGCCATCCATTTGTGCTAAGTTCCTGTTTCTTGTGAATTTTTCCTATTCACGGGCCTACTCGTAAAGCATTGATTCATGTACCTTATCAAGAAGTAAAGATTGAACAAAATCTCCGTTCCGCTGCGAACTTTGTTTCGTTATTAAATGCGAAACATTTCTTAGCGAACTTCGGCGAGCTTGAGCATGTCTGTCTGCCTATCTATCTATCTATCTATCTATCTATCTATCTATCTATCTATCTATCTATCTATCTATCTATCTATCTATCTATCTATCTATCTATCTATCTATCTATCTATCTATCTATCTATCTATCTATCTATCTATCTATCTATCTATCTAGCCGCCTACGACATTGTGCTCTCCTGGCCGTATCGTTAATGGGATTTATACCAAATTTAGTATGGCATGACATGACCGTATGACGAACATAAATGGCTGGTCATATCATGAAAATCATGAGTAACTTGTCATGAAAAGTATGATTTACATGCCACGCTCATGGCGCGCTCGCGGCTGTTTCGTTAGCTTGATATACACCAAATTTGGGATTGAGTGACATGACTGTATGACGAACATAAATGACAAGTGGTAATATGGAAATCATGACATGTCATGAGCGACATGACTTGCATTCCACGCTCATGGCGCGCTCGCGGCCGTTTCGTTAGCTTGATATACACCAAATTTGGTATTGAGTGACATGACTGTATAATGAACATAAGTGGCAGGTGGTAACATGAAAATCTTGGCATACATGTCATCTACAACGCCATTTACATGCCACGCTCATGGTGCGCTTGCGTCCAGTTCGCTAGCTGGATATACACCAAAATTGGTATTGCGCGACGTGACTGTATGACGAACATAAATGATAGGTCCTAACATGTAAAACATGACATGCAAATTATGTAAAGCGTGATCTGCTCCTTCCTGGCTGCTTCGCATTACATCGATTCCCACAGTGCGTGGGATCTGCCGGCTTTTTACTATATTGCTTCTAGATTAGGAAGTTATTGCACGTTTTTGAATTTTCAGCACCAGCAGTTAACAGCAGTCCTATTGCACCTATAAACAGCCGTAAGCATGTACTCGCAAGGCGCAGTCTCGTCCACGCGAAAGATTATGACTACTACAGGCTCCTTGGCATTTTCTATTTTGCCATCTTGTATGAACTACTTAACACCAGTACAACCCTGACGCTTAGAAGGATGCAGCGGGTGCTTATTAAGGGTGACGATACTATTCGTGTACATGGGTCAACTCGCTTACTCTATCCTCCAGGTGTCTGACAGCATAAACCAGTGCCCTGGTCATTGGCGAGCGGCACTTCACCTCATTTCGCCGAGATTTACAGCCTCGTAAAATAAATCGATCGTGAAAAGGACAAGTTTATTTGGCGAACACAGCCCGCCACTATTTCTTTTTTTTTTTCAGTAGAGCCCATGGGCTGCTCAAACCCGTTTTATTTTTCCTCTTCCTTTACTATACTTGTTTCCCAGACCTGCTGAGGGTGTGGGCAGCGCCCTCCAGAGAAGGAGCATGCTCTGAGGATCGAATGGAGTCATATTGCGAAAGGTTATAAAGTGCCTGAATGGCCCTTGGCTGGGCGGTGGGCGTACGATGAAGATCGGAGGGGGCCGCCGTGTTGCGAAGAATGAAGAGCGGTACCCGCTTCCGGACAAAGCCAAGGCCCCTACAATTGAAAGGCTTGCGCCGACCTGAATATTGGCCGCTAAGCGTTTTATACACACACAACATATCTTATAGCTATAGCTTGAGCAGAATGAATGACCAGTGGAACTTGGCGCAGGTGGCTGTCACACGCAAGGGAGCCAATAACCGCCAAAGAAGAACTTCATGCAGCTTTTTAATTGCCACTTTCTTTTTTAGTGTGTATAAACATTAGATTTAAGGATTGCTAGTTTTCTGGAAGGAAGTGCACGTGTGTATACAAACTGCAAGTTTTTTTCATACTTTATCTTACGCGTGATTGCATACTGGTGCTCGTTTTTTTATAGTTTGTCTTACGCGTTATTGCATACTGGTGCTCGTTTTTTTTGTAGTTTTGACAAATATGTAACTATAGACATGTGTATTTCTTAATTCTTCTTCAGTGCTCTTCGATGCACGTTCATTAATTAATTATATAAGCAATCAGAAAAGCCGTGTATCACAGCGATTCATTCATCCTTCCTTTCAATGCGGCAGCTCTTTTGCAGCACACAAATTCTGCGACAACATAAGATCGACGGATTTAGTTCAGACATGGTCTAACATGAGTTTACGAGTCCTGACATTGAGGATCTGGTTGTCGGCACTTTGGTTTTGGAATAATTACCGCACAGTTCATGCCTGGGCCCATGGTAGTTTCAGCTCTACTAGGATCCTGCGTTCTAATGATCTGTTAGAACGACTCTAATAAAAACGCTGCGCGTGTGTGTGTGTGTGTGTGTGTGTGTGTGTGTGTGTGTGTGTGTGTGTGTGTGTGTGTGTGTGTGTGTGTGTGTGTGTGTGTGTGTGTGTGTGTGTGTGTGTGCGTTTTTGTAGGTGGGATTGTCTGTTACCAGCGGTTCAGTTTATGCTCGAAGAAACATCGTTAGTCGCATCAAAATTTATCCTTCACTCCCGGAACACGCGCACAGATTGGACCGGCGTGGGGTGCAATAACTTTTATACGAGTGGGAATGAATACAGAGAGAAACAGAAAGGGACGACTTTAGAGAAAGAAAAGAAAGAACGACAGAAAAAGGTAGAAAGTCGGACAAAGAAACAGAAGCAAAAAAGAGAGAAAGACATAGAGAGAAAGGAAGCGAGTAAAAAGGGATGAAAATAAAAAGAGCGAGAAAGGGAAAGAAATGAATACAGAGAGAAAGAATGAAATTAAATAATACAGACAAATATAAAATAGGAAAAATACAGACAAATATAAAAAATAGGAAAAATACAAAGAGAGAAACAGAATAAAAGAGAGGAATCAGGAAAGGGAAAAAATAATGACAGATAAGAATGTCCGCCCACCTCCATACTTTGGGATTCGCGCCCCCCACTGCGAAACATCACTTAATTTTTTAAGGCGAAAGCCTTTAATGTCTCATGCTCACGTCCGTCCGGTGTCCGTCCGTCCGGTGTCCGTCCGTCCGTCCGTCTGCCCGTCCGTCCGTCCGTCTGACCGGTGTCCGTCCGTCCGTCCGGTCTCCGTCCGTTTGTCTGTCCGTCCGTCCGTCCGGTGTCCGTCCGTCCGTCCGTCCGTCCGTCTGTCCGGCGTCTGTCCATCCACACCCCCCACGGCGCATGCGCCAACCCATTAAAAAAATGAAAAACCTCCTCTCCACCTCTCTCTCCTCTAGGCATCCCTCCCCGCGAGGCCACACCTTCAGTGCGCATGCGCGTCCCCTCCCTCTCTCCCCTCCTACGCTCCTTTCTTCTCTCCTACGCTCCCCCCTCTCTCCTCTAGGCATCCCTGCCCACGGCGTCCACACCCCCCACTGCGCATGCGCGTCATCCCCTCTCCTACGCTCCCCCCCTCTCTCGCCTCGCGACGCCGACGCAGGCAGCGTCTGCTAGCGAGTTTCTTGGTTGAAAAAACCAACTGCTCGCGCTGCACAACCGTTCACTGGCCACCCCGTATATATGGCAATGGATCTTGACCTGGAAGGTGGTGCCGGTGGGAGATTTCTCCTGTGCGTTGTCGAACGATAAAAAATTCGCAGCGTGCGCGTTAACTAAAAGCGGACTGCGGGTCTCTGTGTCCAGTCCGAGTCTTCTATCTCTCATTGCCCATTAGCAGCGATTGGGATGTTCCAGTAGGAAACACCGGTCCATCACTGCGTGCTTTGCGCCCCCCCAGGTTTCTCTCCTGTGCAACGCTGCGATGAGCGCCAGCGTCAACGCCGCCGCAAGTGTAAGCGTTAGCGCCCGTTGCTTCGCATCTACACATCGTTCCCTTTAGCGGGAGATGGTGTAATCTTTAAGACGAAAGTCTTCAATGTCTCATGCTCACGTCCGTCCGGTGTCCATCCGTCCGTCTGTCTGTCTGTTCATCCGTCCGTCCGTCCATCCATCCATCCGTCCGTCCGTCCGTCCGTCTGTCCGTCCGTCCGTCCGT
>JALIZH010015653.1:37500-81930 GCA_030522465.1 Rhipicephalus appendiculatus
CACACACACACACACACACACACACACACACACACACACACACACACACACACACACACATATATATATATATATATATATATATATATATATATATATATATATAGAGAGAGAGAGAGAGAGAGAGAGAGAGCCCGCTTGGCAATCCGGAGCATACTCGTGCTGGCGAGCAAAGCTGTCCACCTTCGAGCCAAGGGTCCAATCAATTTTCTTCGGGCCCCCCTATCATCGCTTCTGTTGACGACTCGTTTGTTCTGATGCCGGAAGAAACTGAGTAGGCGGTCAAAGAGAACCGAGTTACCCAGTTACCCATCAACACACACAATGTTTAGCTTGCTCTAGTAAAACAGAACCAGGTCGATGTCAGGGAAAAAGCGCAGAGAGGTGTAAAAATGACAGCTAGTTCCAGAGAAACCAATAGTCAAAAGTAATGTGACATGAGCATAACCGCGGATGAATGGAACTCTATTGATGCACGTGGTTGAGTTCAGTTGTGAAAGTGAACGCTCTTGGCGCTGTAGGCTACGGTATTACGCGTGGTGTGGGTAAACATCTTAATCACCAGATGTGTTTTATTGCGAGAGCAATTGTATGGACATTTTTGACCACTGTTTGCCGTCGCCGTCGTTGCTACTGCCACGATGACCTCCATTTTTCGTTCAAAGTTCAAACTGATAACGTAGCCCCGCTCATCGTATGTTGCACCCGCGAGTAAAAGCTCTCGAGCCTGGTGACGAAAGCGGCACAAGCGGAGATAAAACAAACCGGCCGCCTCCTTCGCTCGGAGGGATTATGCGATAACATCACCTCACGTGCGAGCCCTGCCGTCAATTGCTCATCAACCAGAGAGGACACGCCACACCCGTCTTTCATAAGGAGCATAAAGGGATGCCAAGGGAGCGGAAGAAAGGGCCAGGGGGGCTGCGTCGCTCGAAGGGCGTGGCCGCTAACGTGCGCACGCCATCTCGACACGCATAGGAGACAGCTCGTAAACTTACTACGCCCTCAACACTTGCTTTGAGTTTACCGAACTGATGCCATGCAGACCACTTCGATCCCTGGAGGGTCCGCATTTCCTTATAGCAAAGTTTTGTTAAGTTACAAGAGATCAAATCCAAAAATTAACTGCTAGCCTTACGTCGCAAAGCACTGCAACTTGTTGCTATCGCGTTTATTGCTTCGCCCCTTACCAAATTGTGATTTTTGTGCCACTTTGATAGTGTTATGGTGAAGTGTTTCTCACAGAAGCAAAATAGGATAAACTTACATTCGTGCACCAAATATAGGTGCATGCCTAAGAAGCTGACCTTGTCCAAATTGGCCCAGTGTTAACAGTAGCGCGTGCTTCAGCGTCAAATCGTGGTCGTGGTATACAATACCACACCGTGCACTTTAGCATATTCGCTGGGAATAGCCATTTTCAAAGCAGAACGTACGTGTGGAAGGAGTGTGTTCGAGCATTGGATTTTTTCTTCAATGAATGTTCTACGAAATTCTTTGCTGCGTTACCATGAACACAGCTCCACATAGGCGTCAACCGTTGAAGTGCGAGCAAGGGGCAATTGCGAAGTTAGAGCTCATTTACTTCTCGACAACTGCGCGGCGATGTAACACATTAACGGTCGCTGGTCGCACCAACACCTCTAAACTTGTAAACATCACAGCGCAGCAACACATCGCGGATGTCAAACACGTATATGTATACGCGAACAAAATGTAGTCATTCACGGCTGTTGTGCTCCACAAAAATTGAGCTGGTTATTGACGCCACATGAGAAAAAAACGTGCTAGAAAGCGTAATGATCGGCGTTTGCGTCTTTGGTTTGTAAACATATTTTTCTGCACATTCGAGAGGGAAACATTAGACATGGCAGTGATTTCACATACTGCCGCATGCACTTCCATCATGCCACCATCATCCACCCGGCATGATCCTGCATGCCACCGTCATCCAGCTTGTTCCCATAGCCATCCACCAAAACATGTTTCGCGTCACCACCATCAGCCAGCATTTTCTACTGTCACCATCATTGGCTCGCCACCACCACTACCATCTGCCACCATTTGTTCCCACTCTCGCCATCATCAGCCTTATGACCACCACAGCTTCGAACACATCCACTATTATTGGGGGTGCACACCAAGTTTCCGTTTACGTTCACTCGGCCGTCGAAGCCAAGCGTCGGCGTCGAGCTACCGCTTCCGCTACAGAGAGACAACGCCAGTCTGCGGTGGGGGTAGCGAGGCTTTCGAGACAACTGCAGCGACCGGGAACTGACGGAGTGACCGCACGATTCAAGCGAGACTTCCTCGACCGAGCGCACGCGCTTATATGAAATGGGGGGAGGGAGAGGAGGGAGTCGGTTTACAGGCTACAGCGAGGGGGGGGGGAGAGGAGAGTAGGTGACCGAACGCCTGCGTAAAGGAGGAGAGTGGGGAGAGAGTAGGCGCATGCGCAGTAAGGGTGGTCAGGACGCACGCCACCACAGGATTGAACTCCGCTCTAAGCTGCTTCGCATCTAAAAGTAGACCTAGAGCTTCAGGCAGTCGAACATTGGTCGGGCGGAAAAAAGGCGCACACTGACTGCGTCTGGAGAGAACCCAGACCGGCTTCGCTCCGGTCCCTGGTTTCAACACGTCCCCCCCAGCCACGCTCCGAGCGCTCCAGCAAGTGTTCAACTGTAACCCCGGACGCCGACAGCCACAAACGAAAGTAAATTCGTACTTTATTGTTCGTGCGTTCAGCAAAATTAGTTGGACTCTTAGTTCGCGATGTCGAATCAGCAATTAGAGATGTTAGATAAATGACAGTACATTTTGTGCTTATTCCTTTTTATGTTTGTTCGAAATGTGAATAGTTGAAGTGAAATGTGTACCTGTGAATCTGTCTGATATTCTTCACTTTACGGACGGTGACAATGCCAAAAAAGTCAAGAGAACGAAAAGCCATGCAGGCCCGGGCAGGGACCTAACCTGCAAACTTCGGATCCGAAGGGGTGCACAGCAGGCTGCGACGAACCTCCTTGCGGGGTACATAGCCCAGCGACCATGACAAAAGTAAATGCTGTGGTAACTTCGTGTTTAGATTCCTACATTCAAAAGAAACACACGAATGAACGCACACACACCGAGTTAGCCACGCCGAGAAATTCATGCTGAACAAACACAATCTAGAAGCTGTACAAAGCCAAGGAAAACTAGAACTGATGAGCAGAAACTGCGAGTTGGGCCGAGGCGGGGGTTTCTTTCAACTCGGCGAGACAAATACGATGCGCTAGCGTAAAACAGGGCCGCTGTGCCGAGCCTAGCGTATTCACTCGTAAAGGGGTTTGCGCTGCGTCAGCAGCCAGGGGGGATGCACCGTCTTAAATTGAGTTAGATGTGACACTGCAGGAGCAAGCGGAAAAAGCAGACTTACTTCTAGTTTTCTGCAAAGAAAATTTGAGGAAAGCAGAGCATTTCTTTTTTCTTGCTCGTTACCTGGAACGAAGCTGGTTCGTTTTAACGTGGCCTCTACGGGCATAGTTTTATATTAAGTGCGAAACACTCTAGGCGGGCAGGCTGCCGTATGTTGTCGTCGTCGCTTGGCGTAACGTCTGCAAAACCACGTAGAGCATAGCCACCAGTAGCGCGCGCTCGCGCCAAAGAGAAGTCTTCTTCCACCTGTTCTTCGAGAGCCTTGATGATGATTTTAACGCAGGCAAAACCACATATAGCAGAGCCATCTGTAGCATATTGAGCGCGCGCTCGCGCCAAGGAGAAGACTTCTTCCTCTTGTTCTTCGAGCGCCTTGACGATGATTCTGGGTGTGGAGCACTTTATATCAAACCACGTATAAAAATTGAAAAAAAAAGAAGACGCTAGGGAGAAATAGAAAGAGAGTGAAAGAAAGAGAAAAAAATAGGAAGAATTATATAAATAAGTAGAAATAAAGAGAAAAAAAGCAGAAAAAACTGTAAAATACAAAAAGACAGAAAAAGAAGAGGAAAGAAAGAGAAAGCCGAACAGAAACAAAGAAGGCTGCCCAACTCCGCACTTCTTTCAGGCTTAGAACCCCTATGGCGATGCTGCCTTAATTTTTTCTACTTCTATTTGACATTTTATATTTTTCGGCATCGATGTATTCACCATAGTGTGGCATTTTCCTTAAAGCACAGAAGGCGTGTCCTTGCAAGGAACAATGACAAATGAAGGTCATCATCAGTGCACCTTGAACTTGCTTCTTTCGGTATCCTAAGTGAATGGACAACAAAATTTTGACGCCACTTCCTCAGGCCATGTCTAGCAACATTCCTCGACAAAAACGACAGCTATTTAAATGGAGTTCCTGTTTTCCCTAGGCCGTCATTTCAAACGGCATCCTCGGGCGTTTTTGAGTCGTGTAACCTATTTCGAAAAGGTCACTTTGTTTTTTCGCCAGCGTCCTTTTTTCGTAGGCTATAAGAAAATATACGGCATTGACACACCGTCCATCATATTTACTTGACTCTTCTCACCACTATGATGAACGCTGTGTTTACGTTACATTCCACTATTTCATTTCGTTACTATATCGTTTATTTTTGTTTGTTCTATTTCGCAGCGAAGAAAGTACTTACGCGGGTTACCCATTTCTCTTTCGCTGGCACAAAAGAAAGCTTCCAGTGGGCGTCATGCAGCATTCAATCGGCACCCCGTTATTTGCACTCTTGAACTACACTGCAAAACCCATATGGATTTCGCAAAAAATGCAGTGCAAGAATTTCAGTGCATCCACCACGAGAAAATGGAGAAGCTAGAAAACCTATGAAGTATAAAAAAAAAAAACGCTTTGTCAGATGGCACCGAGATAGAATAGAGCGTAGGGCATGTGGTGGAAGTCCATCAGGCCATGTTTCATGTACTGCTTTCAGCACGCCTCATAAGAGATAAATAAAGACTAAAGAAATATAAAATGAAGGCAGAAGTGTACTTTCAGATAACTTGGCTAAGTGCGTAAAGGTGTGCCCACATGACTGCCTCGGAAAATCACCCTTTTTTTGAGGCCTAACGGATGTACGCGACAAAATTGTATATAAATATTCAACGTCAACGTAGGATCCCAATTCCTTTTCACTTATCGAATGTGCATGCTACGTCGACGACGCTACAATTTTATGAATTTTTCTTATTTAATAATTGAAATGGTTTTGTGAGATGCTCGTTTCGATTATTCTTTTTCGTCATATATGCATCAACTTCAGAATGAATGGGCTCCTTTTCTTTCTCTTGCAGGTATCGCGGAGTTCACATCACGACTAGTCTAAACGGGTGACCACATATTGAATATATTGTGAACAATGCTAACCGCATGCTTGGCTGTTTACGACGTAACTTTTTTAATGTTCCATGTGGCTTAAAATTGCATCTTTATAAGACACTAATACGTTGTAAACTAGAATATGCTACTGCCGTGTGGGACCCCAGCTACGATAATCTAGTAACTGCCCTTGAACTTGTCCAGAATAACTCTGTTCGTTTTATATTGTCTAATTATAACAGAACCACGAGCATTTCAACCACGAAAACTTCCCTTACATTCCTTTCTTTAACATCTCGCAGAAATTTTTCCCGTTTAACACTATTTCACAAGATTGATCACCATTACTTCCTGCATGACCAACTACTTTTTTCGCACAACAGCACATATCCCGCCGCATTGATCATCATCACAAGGTGGGAATCCCTTCATGCAACACTAAAGCTTCCTTCAATTCATTTTTGCCTCGTACATCAAAGTAGTGGAACACTTCCCCGTGACGTTGTTAGTATTATTGATAACCACTTGTTCCGTGAAACATTGTATAATTAGGCTTTTTGTTGCATTAGGAAACAGTGCATAATTAGGTTCTGCGCTGTGTTAGATAGCATTGTATTATACGAGATTTATTTGCACAATCTAACTCTATATACTGCTTTTTTTGCTGAGTTACAAAATTATTTGTAACAACCCATTCCCCTCTGTAATGCCATTTGGCCAAAGGGTATAATAAATAAATAAATAGACAAATAAACAAATAAATACTAGCACAACTGCTCTTGTAAACCCATATGAGTTAAAAAATGCGTTGCTCTTTATTTAACCCCGTTGATGACGTCAGAAGCGTTCACATCGTTCGCCTGATGCCTGCCAATGATTATGCAAACACCGCTGTCTCTTAAAAACGAACCAAATACATGGCATGAGCTGAGGTACGGGACAGAAAACAGTAAAAGGCAACAACGAAAGTGCAAGACCGTTGTAGCTAGAATGAAGTATAGGCGCGCCGCAAGTTCAATGTGCCTGGATAATGAGTAAAAACTATACTCCCAAAGAAACAAGCTAAATAGCGGTCAGTACGGGACACTTCCGAAAACTGGACTTTCTTTCGTTGAAACCTGCGTCAGAAAACAGTGACAGGCAGGTCGTGCCAATGCAGTTAGAGGCTGTCATAATTGCTTGTTAAGTAATTCATACAATCGATTGCTTAGCGGGAGCAACATGTTTTTTTTTTGTTGTTGTTGTTGTTTCTTTCAGATAATTCAAGCGTGCCCGCCTGCGTCAAAAAGGAAATATTTAAGTCACCCCAGTAAGTGTGCCTTATTTTTGTTTTGTTTCAAGTTAGGAGGTACTGTTCTGTACTTTCGTATAATTTTTGTAGGCCCACCGCTTTTTTGACACCAGCAATAGGCGTAGATACAATCGCCGTCTTTGCTGTTCAATGCTGCATGCTTGTTCATTCGGAACGGAGATCGCAATTTTTTCGGGAGCATTTCTTCCTGATTTTTTTTTCTATCTTTCTGACACTCTGACATTTCTCATGCCATGTGCTTTGCAAGAGCAGCAAGTTTACACCTACAAAAAAAAAAGTTTGCTTCAATATGCGTACGAGAAATACAAAAAATTTCAAAGAATAAAAACATCACAAAATCACATCTTCCGTGATACGGAGAGCTGTTGTATACTGGCGCCTCCTTGATTTTCAGAGCTTATAAACAGTGCCAGAGAGATCTGAAATTATGCGTTCTCGCGCAATATTTTCAATCACATTAGCCGATTTACTGACTCTCTTCGATGACAGTCAGCTCAGCTGAATATCTTCGAAGAGTATCCAAAATATAAAGGTACTGTTCGTGATTTTCAGCAGAGCTCTGCCATCATCCGAGTCAACAGGGGGCCTTATGACACCCTTTCCTTTGAACGAGGACAAACTTCTTGTGCTCACTTCGATGCGCAGCAGCGTCTGTGATGCAAAGCTGTGATCTACGAGATTTCAATAAGTAGGTGCTGTAAATAGGTGTACACGGCTTACTGAATGAATCATGGAATTTGGTTAATATTGTTACGGGGTGGTTGCGTATGTACAAGATGTATTTACTGGGAAAAACACAGGCAAGAGTCACGATGGCTGACCAAGACACTCGCGCGCCAGTCAGCTTCTCTCGCTCTTCGTCTTCCTTCACTTTGTCTCCGTAACAATATAATTTCAGAGTAACTTTAATACTTTTCAAAAATAATAATATATTGATGTCTTTGTTTTCGGCCGGCTGCGATTGGTAATGTCATGTAGGTAAATTATGAAATTGTAAAAAAGAAATTAGTAATGCAATAATTTCCCCTTAGAAATGATTTCGACATCCCTAATTTCGCTCCGTCGTGCTATATAATTTATATATTTGTTTGTTTTTATTCAATTTTATTTATTTATGTATGTATGAACCTTGGACTCAAGCCCATCTTTTTTCATTGTACTGTAACTTGTCCCTGTTATTAGTCTTGCTCTATCAATCTCTTCCCCCACTTTTTCTTTTCTCCAATATTGAACCCCGCATCTGCCATTCCGTACAGATGTTGGGCTTCTTGTGAGCGTATTTAAAGTCCCACTGCTAAGTGCCGATGCTCATGTACACAGCCCTATTCGGATATCCATGAAAACCTACATTATGAGGTACTACACCCTTCGAAGGAAGTCTCTGTGTTCAATTTTTGAACGTGAAATTGGTCAATATATTCGTGTTCGCTGTCTTCGTAGGGATCCAGCTAAACGGAGAACAGTAATCGAGCCGCGTCATCGTGGGCACGTAGTTCAGTTATTGAGAAGTTACTTCATATGCACCATAGCTTACAGTTTTACACTGGCGCTATTTTAAATAACATATGATTGTCGTTTAAATATTTACCGTTGCATGCAGTAACATTTTTGCCAGGATGATCTTTGAGAGACCCGATGCTGGCGTTTAAATATGGATCCCAAAAATTCATTTAGAGCGCACGTACTCTGCCTAGAAGTGTAAATAAATTGTATTTAGCAACAAAAGGAATTCCCTTACAACCTCTGCACATATCAAAAAGAGTTGACTGTTGGGCGAGTTGGTGCTTTGACATAGAAACCATCGTGAGAGCGCAAAAATGCGCCTGTCCTTGTCTGTTTCTTCTTGTGTGTCGTGTTTATTTGCGCTCTCACGATGGTTTCTATCTCTGCACATATCTTCGTTAAACGCTGACCATTCATTACGTAACCATTCACTCTTGTAAGGAAGCGCATCAAAGACACAGTATAAGCTTTCAACGGCGAATCGAAAATGCTTTCTAAGCATTCATGGAGTTATCGCCTCTGGCAACTTGCGTTCGCAAAGACTGGCTTGCATATCTAACAAGAAAGGAAACGCACATCCAGCATGGTACACAGAAGAACGAAGCGGTCTGCTTTGCATTCAGTCCGGCAGTGCATTAATTATGCACATTTTTCTACCGCTTCGCAAGAAGGCCGGAAGTCAGACGGAAACAGCGCTGCGGGCGCAGTGCGTTATCCACAGAGCAATGTGCGTCGCATCTGCGCTTCATTTAAGGACTGTCGTGAATGTTGTCATCGCTCTCGCTTGGCGCGAATAAACGCATTACGCCCTCAAAGGGAGCCGGTCGCGTTCGAAGTTAGCTGTCGAGTCGTGACTCTTCGTTAGGGAACCCTTTACCGCAGTTTTTACGATCCACGCATTTCCCTTTCTTCTCGAGAGAATGCGATTTGAACAGCACGTGGGAAGTAAGGTAGAATCAGCCCATTTCTGTTGCAGGCTATAATGGCATGTTATAAAAATAGTTTCTAAAGAGCGGCTGAAGTTATTTTAACAGGCTGAAGCGTTCTGGCTTTTTAAGATTTAATTACAAGAAGAGGAGTAACGAATGAAGTTTACAGTTAATGGTTCAATACAACGAAGTTCTATAGCACAATATAAACTCTAGAGCTTTCTGCTCCTTTTCGAGCCAGCGACTGCATTTTAATGTGTCCAGATGCTCTCAAATGAACGCTTTTTTTTTCTGAAACAATGCACTTCTCACGCAATTAGTTTAAGGGTTGAACGTTATACTGCCTTCGATTTTAAGGAACGCATGGTGGTGCGTACTACGCATCAATTCGCAGGTTTTTCGTCTCTCAACAGCGAGGTTCAGACCCCCTTGTTAGTCAGCACGATGGAGGCAATAAACTAAAAAAAGGGCGTTTTTTTACATGCAATCAAATCTCATAGGAAACGCAAAAGTGAATCTATCAACGAACCTGTCATCTAAAAAGCGCGAAAGTCCTGTCCTTTTTTTGTTTCGGAATATTAAGGGTGCCTTGGGAAGCCTTTTGAATGTTTCAGTGCGGTACCAAATTCTGCTATTATCTTGCATAACTAGTCAAACGCATTTTTCTACGGGCCTTTAATTGTGCTCTTCAGCTAATTGGTTCAGACATCGTTATTTAAGATTGTGCGTACGCTGTGTTTCTGTAACACTTACGTACAAATTGTCACCACTTTTTCACAGCAAATATAAGGAAAACAGTGCAGTCAAAATGGGGACCGAAGGAGACTGATGAAAACTGGGCGCAACATGTGCGCCGCACGACTGTACAACTACATACTACAGGCTGCAAGATCAATTTTAGAGGACGATCACATTCCTTGCACCACAAATTACTGAAACGTAAACTTTACCTGAAGATCAAGACATATTTAAACACGCACCTTGGCACCATATCTGACCATATTTTTTGAATTTGATGAAAGAAGAGATAATTTTTATCCAGATTTGTTCAGCGTTTCTTCACTGAACTCCACTCTCGTTCCTTTCTATTTTCTCGGCGTATTGTAGCCTTAAAATATGGCGATTTGTTCAGGAATTGCGCAACTATTGTTTTGCAAATATTGAACGAAGAGATGAGAGAAATATAACCTGCGAAATTGAGACATACTTGGTAGGAACTCCTTTCGTGGCAGAAAGAGAGAAGTCGTTACATGCAGCGCAATGTAAAAAAAAATTATGGCAAAATTAGCATCAAATGTCGATGAATCGGGTACACACTTGGCACTGTTGCCGACCAGGACGCAGACTCAATGTCCGGCCACTGTGACGCCGTTTCAGTGGGGGGTGAAATTCAAGGATACCTGTGTACTTAGATTGATCTGCATGTTAAGAGCTCGTAGTGGCGCAAATAACGCACCATGCCATCCTGTGTTCTGTGTGTTATCAAAATTCTTCGTGAAGGCACTTGTGTACCATTCGTGCTTTCATACCACTGATGGTTATTTCTATTCGCAGGCTTTAACGGAAATCACTCCTGTCAGTTGCAGTTTCGCATCTCACTTCCTCTTCCCCAATATCAAACAAAAGACGTGAACAGACAGACACAGACCTTTTTTAAGGTCCTGAGGAACCAGTGGGCCAAAAAGGAAAGTTTATTGAACAAGTGTACACAAACACTGGAGGCACTTATACACTAAAAGTTCGAAATGGCGTCAGTAGAACTTATACAAACGCTAGACATAATTTTAAACGGACATCTATAAAACACTGTGCGGTACTAAGAAACTATAAAAAAAGAAACATGCTACTTCTCGAGGAGCTGAAGAAAAAAAAACTTAACTCAGTATGGCGCTGCGGGAAATTCCAGTTTGTCCCCACGTAATACGAAAAACCGAGTGTGCCAGCGCCTTAAAAAGGCATCGACACCACTTACATCTAGGTCGTCGACTAGGTATCCAAAAATAATTTGATAAATTCGGTGCAAGACCGGGAATGCTGCTCGCTGTGATTGTCGACGAGCTTCTGCTTGGCACCGACGTCTCCAGATCACGTACATTGTGACTGCGAGTACCAATTGGACAAACAGGCCATTTTTCCTCTGCGACAGTGATGTAGCCCTAACTCCAAAGGCGCGCCAAACAAGGTGCCCCACACACCCTTGGTAGCAACGCATTCAAATAACGCATGCTTAGTGGTCTCGGATTTTCCACAATTCGCGCACTTATCATTTGGCACCACGTGCCACTTTGCGAGGCGTTGACGCGTCGGTAGCACGCTCCATCTTCTCAGCCAGTGAAATTCGCGAGCCACCTCGGGAACTTTGCTCTTTTTCCAGGTCTTCCATCGGCTTGGGTTCGTTTTTCTTTTATCTTCATCTTCTAGTGTCTCTTCCGTCAGCAAGTAGCTTAACTCTATTGGCGCTAGTTCTTCAAACCCTTCTCCCTCCGTTTTGTTATCTACTGTGCGTTTAAAGTCGCACACAGTCTTGTAAAACTCCAGTGGTCTCTCAGCTTGCGGTCCACTGTATCTCTCTGTCGTAAACGTATTCTTTAGAGTACTTGTCCACTACATCAGAAGGCTCTTTCCTGGGTATTCCGGATCCGCAAACAACCTGGAGGTTGTTTTTGCTGCCAGTGCTCTAGTGAATAGCTTAATATCTGGTAGACCCAGACCACCACGCTCTGTGGGCAGATTGAGGCAACTAGTCTTCACCTTGGCAGGTTTATTTTCCCATATAAATGCTGCAATGACTGTTTTGAGGTTCTGTGCAAAACTGCTCGGCAGCAGCGCAATGTGTGCGATGTAGCAGACGTAAGCGTACGCCTGCGTCTTTATCACACCGGCCCTTGCAGCGAGTGATAGTTTGAATCCCGAAGCCTTATTTATCACCTCCCTTGCTTTGGTTATTGCGTCTTCCCATGTTCTATTTGCAATGCTTCCTTCTTCAAAGATCAGTCCGAGAACTCTGACAGCATCCACGTATTGAACTCCACCTGGGAGATCGTCGGAAAAGGCTGGTGTAATAAGAATATAGAAAGAATGCGAAATACGTTTTGCTGCTCTGTTAACTGTGATGAGTTTTTATTACTTGTAGCATGCATGGTGCACAAGGGAATCTCTTGATTTGGGCTGCCGTCAAGAAGTTAACGTGATGCAATGAATGGCCATAGCAGTGTGTTTATTTGTAGCTTCGTATCATCATTCCGCCCTTTTAATTTTGACGTTGGTAAAGCAATCCGTTGTTGCCTGTTCTTTTTATTTTTGCGCATGAGAAATATTTTTTGAGAAACCATTGTACCAACCAACCAGACGCTTTCACATCCTCTTGTAGCGGCTTCAAGGTCACTATCTTATTTGATAACATTTGTTCTGCTGCTTTTGTGGATACATTCAACAGTGCTGCCACTGGCACATCATGCTCTTGTTCTTACGAACATCCACAAAGATTGCACTTGCACCCTATTTATACCTCTTACGGGCCAGTCACTAAAAAAACAAAGGTCACTTCTAATCATTTTATAAATGGGAATTAAGGTTTTGACAGTCATGATGCCATTTCTGAAATAATCTGTGCCGCCGAGTTCATCTGTATATCAAGTATTTGAAGCATGAAGTACTGTATGCTTCCATTCAGACAAAAAAAGAAACGTTTTCCTGTGTTCTAAAAAAGCATGAGTGTAAGGCTTTCTAAGCTGTTTCTAGAAAATAACTAAACGACTTGAAGAACTTCGACGCTTCACAGCAAATATAATATATATAAAAGTCTATAATTTGAGTTAACATTTCTATAACGATTTGAGAAGCGTGATTCACTTACAATGATTACTTTACGGAAGGTGTCACAAGCGAATGAATCTAGGAGGAAACAGAGGGAAACAGGGTGGTGAAGGAGGGCAGAGCATTGCACGGGTTTATGAGCAAACATTAATTCAAATTAAAACAGAGGTACTTTGCGCGTTAAGCCTCACTACGCTGATTGCTTCAGTGAGCGTGGCCTTGAGACATGTTCATTGTATACTATGGCTTGCATCAGTGCCTTTGGCGTAGGTCAACCTGTCTACCTCTAATTCGGACAGCCGACTGTTCCCATCTATGTTTACAGCATCTTCGCAATACTGACTTTTTTCCTCTCATTTTTCAGCCACACAAATTCACAAGCAACCAAGCATCCATTCATTTTACGATCGCTTCCTAGAGAAATTGTAACGAGGGCATCCCGAAATTTGTGAAAGGCACTGCGCTCGCGGCTAAATTAGCTAGCGTGGCCAAATTTATTACCGGTGCTACTGAAGCCGGAATATGTAAAGCCGATGCTACATGCTCCGGCATCGTGACTAAATGCGACGGGATAATTGATTCCCTACTTGGGGTGGAGTTGGGCGCGAATTAGAAGCCTTCCCGGTGATTCCCATTTTCAGAAAGCGTACGTGGTGGCGTCGGCATTATGGCTGCTTGGATACAGTAAGCAAAACAATTTTGCCTTCTCAGGTATTTTTTTTTGCATTAACAGAAAAGCATTGTCTTAGGAAGCTATGTGGCTGAGACATTGGAACGAGTGTGAATGCTCTTATTACAACATGAAGCCTAGTTTAAAGTATACTAGTAGTTGCCCAGCACATTGGCCCTGCACCGCGGTAACGCGAAGAAGCGCTTGTAAGGAATCACTGTAATATGGGGGTCATCAAGTTGCTTTGCCTCTTGTTTTCACGAATGACATTTATTTGTTAACCGGATGTAGGCACATTTTATTTTATGGTATGACAGCATTGTACTGTTTATGGAGGCGTATATTGGTTAGAATCCTCATTCTTTCTGATCACCAGCTGCAGGAAGATTCAATTCCGTCTTCTGAGCGAGTTTAGACTCCGGCATTAGTTTTATTGTGCCTATTTTTCATTCTTTTTTTCTTTCACACAATTTCGAGCCGTAAACTCGATAAAAATTATACTTGATTTTAAACTTGGACCTGATTCTACCCCTACAAAACAAACCAAAAATTATGTGAACATACTTCAAACCAACTGTTCCTTTAATATGAGAAGCAGATTACGTAATGTATCGGCGATGGTATTGTGCTAATATATTTTGAAACAAAATTATCGAAAGCAGGAATATAAAAAATACAATATCAGAACTACGCGCCTACCTATGAAATGACATTGGTTTTCAACGGTGCAGGACATACACGATAGCTGTACATTAGAGCAAGCAGCATAGCTAGCCGTAATCGGTAATGTGATATGACAGGCAGCTGTGACTTGTGATATAACGCTCGCACAGCAAATGTTGAACATCTTAGAATACCCCACCAATACCAGTAAAATAAAACTGTTTCACTTTCACTTCAAGAAAGTGTAAGCTGTAATAACATTTTGCCTTTTTTAAAACAACATAAGGAAACAACGCACTGCATCTAATACTTTCTACGATTGCCGTTTATATTTTTTCTGTAAAAAATATAAAATAGAAGACACAAGGACATCGCCCACCCTGAGCTTTCTTTTTTTTTCTTGTCTCCAATCGTCAAAGCAAGACATTTTAAATGTTGTTTTGTTTTGTTTAGCGAAGTGAAATAAATGAGCCTTCCCGGAGTGATCAGGTAAACGAACACATGTAGAGCGAACCAGTTGTGGTCGACAGGCACTCTGACGCAAACGTGCAATTCTGCACAGAATCCGGCAGTAGAATAGAAATAAATAAGATGTCAGCTGCGAGGACTCCACCAGTTGTTGACATCTCATTAGCGGGAACGACCGGGGACATCAGCCGCGTTAAATGCGTGACAGGCAGCACCCTTCATTTCCTGAAACACGGGCATCTGCCAAACGGTTGTGACGGCTTATTCCAGCTTTGCTTTGCACAGCCCAGTGCTCAAAAACATCCGTGTCTTCACACTCTTCCGAACTTTACGAATAACAGAGAAGATGCAGAAAAAACTACTGAAAAAAGTTCCTAGGAAGTGCCGCACGAAGTACGTGAGAATGTGGAGGGCAAGGGACGCTCTCTCAGCCTCTGTTTATTAGAACTGGCTTTACTCTTTAGTAGGCATTTCGAAATGTGTCTTTAGCTCCAACATACTTTACAGCTAGACCATTTGTTTTAGGCCAGCGAGACACGCAGTGAAAGTGAGTCACGGCAGGAGGCTTCGAAAATGAAGTTCCCATTTTCTTGTCCAAAAATTGATTGCACGCACCTAGATCTCCTCGCGCGCTGAAACGCTTCCTTTATTAACGTTTCGTTCACGTCACGCTTAATTCCTTTTGAAGAGCAGAGAAAGAATTCGTCCAGTTACGCACAATTTTTGGCGAAAGCAGATAACAGTAGAGAGTGTCAGTAACATTATATATCGACAAATAAGCTGTGCAAATTACTGCAAGGCGGAGGAAAGCTTATCAAAACAACAAATTTTCATCCACTAGTTTGCAGCAGGAAACTACAGAAATAATTGACCAAGATTTTTCATATAGAGAAATGCCTTTTCATTAGGCCAACATATTGTTGTCGATCCATCCTCAATCAGATGAAGCTTACGTCTCTTTCCGCCATGAACCCATCAGCTAGAATTCGTAAATATCCTTGGTGCCTTTGTTTATTCGTTCCTTTTCTAACAGCCCCTTCTTATTTTCGTTTCTTTTATACCTCTACACTCAGTTCACCAAACCACACAGTGTTGTTCAACTAGCCTTCCAACCAACGTTGCAGGGCAAGGTGCGTAGTGCACTTTCGTAGCTGCGACATTTTTGAGGTTAGCGTACAGGCGCTAGTTGCCACGCTTCACCAGAGTTTAGCGATAAAAGCCACATGTTTTACTTTTTTTCACTTGCTTTCACTTGCTTTTTCACTTTTGAACACAAACAACATGGCATGTTTTCTCTGTATTTACCACGCGGCATATACTCAATGGTATATGCCGGGACTCAACCTACTACTTGACAACAAGGTAACATCAAAAACTACTAACAGGGAGAAACAGCGCAAAAATTCTGACAGGAGGCAAGATGAAGAAGGGACGACAAAGAAAACCTTCCAAAACGCAGCTCTGTTGCCGTGCCTTGTTCGTCCTGTGTGCTGTCAGAATTTGACTGTTTTTCCCTGTTACAAGTATTAACCAACTCTCCCAAGGTTCTACCCCAATAACTAAGGGATATACTCCTTATGCTCGCATATATTAGAGAGAATGGTTGGATATGCAGTATATTTGGGCATACAGCTTTATTCTAGTGTGGCGCACGCAAAAATACCGGTGTGCCCGATGCCATTTTAAGTGCCTTATTTGCGCGTAATACGTATACCCCTTTTCAGCGTGCAATAACTTTTCTTTCTAGAGGTCAAATCTCCTGTTAGTTCCTTTCTATTTCCGTGATCGTACGTGGTCATAATTTATATGTGGCTTGTGCGTGCTACATCATTACTGAACGTTGGAAAGCAAATGAACGACACTGTTCATTAAACACCAGTGGTCTTGTAAGCATGGTATTTCAGTGCTCGTGGTCCTGGATTTAGATGATGATAGGCAACAGCCAACAAATAGGGCCCCAGGGCTTCCTTCAGTACCACGAGGAAACTTTCCGGTCGTGGTGCCGAGTGCCTGCCGTAATGCGAGCACTGCGAGCCTACCGCTGCGCCCTGCGGTGAGGGTAATGATGATGGCCTGTCGAGTAGTGCGGGGAGATGATGGCACCAGAGAGGGGATCCCACCTGAGATTGAAATTAGGGGATCCCACCTAAATCGCCTTCCGGTGGCCGCGGCTAGAGAGCCTGCATGAGGATGAAGAGGAGTGGAAGGTACATGGCACACCATTTCTGAAGACGCTGCGCGACGTTCCAGCGCTCGTCTGCCACCTCGTATAAGTGCATGTGGGCCACGAATATGCACGAAAGCAAATTCGGATGATGACAGCGGCTGCCTAAACGTAGAGGGCGCAGGTTCGTGCTGAAATGCTTTTGCGATAAAAGTGCGAGTATACGGGAATGTAGAGGGATGGGGGGTGTTGTCGTTACGAGCGCGTTAGCCGGAAATGACGACTTCAGTCCACAGGCGTTTTCTATATACCCCGTACTTTTGAATTAGGCACACCACACTCCATTTTTGTTTCTTTTCGCTCTTTCGGATGACTCTTAGGGAACATTTTAGATTTTCTCTGCAGGAATTTTGATTTTGTCAAGATGAGCTCCATCCTCTTATATATTCTGTATTGTGTTTTTGGACTGTGCTGCTAATTTCACTCTTTAGTGCATGAAGTATAAGTGGATTCATTAAAAACAACGGTGCAATTTGCTAAACTCTCAGGATAATGTGGATAAACTATATACATATTTGTATTGCGAATTCATCTGCTTTATGTATGGAATTATCAGTAACTACTTAGTGAAGGCAATTATGTCATAATCACATCCGCTAATCAATTGATGGCATAAGCGAACATGAGCTTATGACAAAATTTATCGACAAAAGAATAAGCGATTTCTACCTGACGTCTAACCTTAATTGCCAATTTTATGCCGTTTGTGGTGCTTTAATGTTTGGCTAACATTCCCTTAGGAGCCTCGACTACCTAGGGGTAGCATTTTGGGCGTGTTCTAGAAAAGTGTTGCAGCAATTCTTAAGCCTCATTCACAGCAGCAACTAGCACCGACCTCACCGCGATTTTTCATTGGAGAGCCAAAAGCGACTCAGAATGACTGATAATCACACCTGCGTGCCACCCTACTCGTCGCCATACCCAATTCGTGTATGCTCGTTTTGCTATTGGCCCGTGAAAGATGCTGACGTCCTATTGCAGCGCATCTCGCTGCTTCAGGGTTTGTGACTGCAATCGCGCGATGAAAAATCAGTCGCTTTTCGACCAATCTGTCCATCTGCGATCACACTCTTCGGGACTAACTTCACCGCGAGACTGGAGCCGGTCACGCGTGTGAATGAGCCTCTAAGGCTTCCAACATAGTATACCTAAATAATATATACCTTTTTCGTCAGTGAGTTATAAAGAAATGAAGTACATCGCTTGATTTTTCGATCGAATCTGCATGGAAACTACGTTGCATATTTAGTTGTTAGGTAATATCGTGCACCACCGTATGAAAAATCAACTAGAGTCAATGTTTCGGCAGCAATTTATGTACATGCACTACGGTACGAATAAATTTATTTAAAGCATCCGGAGAAGCGCCACTTCTAAAGACAACCCCCGGGACGTTCTTACGTGGGTTGAATATTTATAATAGTTTCTTGCGGCATTTCGTTCATTTCATCAAAAATCCATACTTCGCATTGGCTTGGCTATTCAACATGACTGTGTAAAGTGCCCACCTGAGAATGTTCTTTATTCAAGAAGAGCCTTATTCGGTAAGATATAACTCTTTATGTCCTCACGCGGTGGCTGAAAGATGTCGACAAAAACGGGCACTTCGAAATACATCTAACAGAATATTTTTGGAGTATCACATGCATCAATTCCAGTTTCAAACAATTATGGCGGCAGCCTGCCGGTACATACTGTATGATGCCGCGTTTACCCGGAATCACGCACTATTTTCCGTCGTCTTCCGAAGCCCTCGTTCTAGATGACTTCATCGGCACCGCGTTGCCTGCCGAAGGGCGTCCGTGTGATGGTGCTTCCCTTGCCATCTCTTTGCAACACTCAGTTCCATGAATCTATCCCCTCGCGCTCGTTTTTCTATCAAGATTCGCCTCATTATGCACACTCTGCGGCGAGAGAAATCCAACCTGGAAAAAAAAAAACGAAGGAAGGAACACGCCTCCATGACTTTACTTTCACTCAGTTTTTTTCCTTCTCATCACCCTCTCAGCTTTTCTGTGCTTCCTCCGTTTTTCTTCCTAACGTTCATCATCACCGACGGCGGCTGCGGTCGCGTCGGCTTGGCCGTTCATTAATGGTTTCCGGGGTGAGCACGTAGTGGCATGGAACCACGGTGCCATGGTTCTTCCTTACACCCTCTACCACGCTTCTGCCCTTTTCGCTAGGCTCTGCCGCCTTCGCTTTTGCTCCCCATTTTCAGCATCTCCTTCTACTTCTCTTCCTGAATAGCAATTCTCGTATTACTCTAGTTTCTTTTTATTTCGTCCCAACTTCGCACACACATCCTGTTCCGGTGCCTATGGGCTATTCTGGACCGTTAGGCAGACAGGCCTTCTTCGTGCCCTGCTATACCGTGACTGACGGCGAAAATGACTGTGTGTATCGAAGTCGATGTGGGCTTCGCCGATAGCGCCAGTTCGAGGAGAACGATACTGCAGTTGACCGCAGACGGAACAGAAACAAATGCAAATACAAGCAGAGCAGTTATACGCCATGCTATTTTTGAACCGCAGGTTTCATATAAAGAACGTAAGCACAAAGGTATGCGGAAAGTGTGAAAAGTATACGGAAGGAACGAAGAGTAGCGGTAAAGGTTGAATGTAATAGTGTACATGCAAGTATTCATGCTAAAGGACTGTGCAATGTATGGCGTACGCAAAAGAATGTGCAGGGATGGTTACAGATTGGCGCTGGAGGGCCAGTGAATGAGTCGCCGAAGTCATCACTAATAAGAAAAGCCGCGAAACAATGACGTCTCGGTGAAATATGAATAGATGAAGAATGATAACGGCTTCCTTTTTTTTTTGGAATTGAAGAAAACACTGAATAACCTACCTTTGCAGACCATTCAAGAGTAGGGAAAGTAAGGAGTAGTTCGATGCTTATTAGCAGGGAGATAACATAGACTTCAATGAGCTAGAGGTAGGGTAGAATGACAGGCAAGTTTTTATCTGGCTGTAATATTGTAAACTTGCAAAAAGACAAAGAGTGAGCGACAGTGAAAAACCGAAAATGGCGTAGAAATATATTGTTCAGTGTTACATCCTTGAATTGACAACGTGCACTACGCATTTGCGTACAACGTGCGTAATATCTTGCAAAAAACACTACTCACATCACAATACCAGTGTGTTGTTCAATAGATTTGCCATGTCAGTGCATTATATAAAAATGTCATGCACTCAGTGGGATCCTTCGGCTTTGTGTAGTTTTTCGCGGCTATGATTCAGTGCATTACTATACGTCATTTTTTTCAGAACATCGTGTTAAAATGGCAAGATATCATTAGAGGCACGTTCCTCAATCAGACGACCAATGAAACTAGTTAAGGCTTAATTACAAATTCTATCAGTGTAGTGGGGGGGAGGGAGGTTATTTATTTCCCTGATTCTTATTTCCACTACCGAATCATTGTTCCATAGATAAAGACATAACTTTTTTTATTTATTCGATTATCCTATCTCTTTCGAACAGCGAGTTCTGCTAAACTGTCAGTCTTGTGGTAAAGTTTAAAGCATTCAATCATGGGATGAAGTTGCTTTTTTCGCATTCTTTCATAATGAATTTATCTTCTGAGTCCCTGGTTTCTTGTTTAGAGTACCTTTCATTTGTATGGTTATGTGATACAATGTGTAAAACAGATTTGCGATTGTAGGAGCAAAGCTTAGGTTATATACGTATAAGTTCTAGGTGTATATTGTCATTGCAACAACGTCATTCTGATTCGTAATCGTATAGCCATAGTTCAAGGGCGTTAAGCATTATTCAGGGGTGAAGAGCGATAGAGAGAGAAGAATAAGAAGAACCAAGGAATGTTATGGAGGTTAAGGAAATGTGTTTCATGAGTGCTCGCAGGTATGACAAATAAAGTACTTTTGTTTTGGCACAGCACAGGTTCGCCACGTTTGCAAGCTTGAGCGTTTTATATACATGCAAGGAGGCAGAAATAAATAAGCGAAAAAAAAATGTTTTTTTTCCCTTTCAGAATCCCAATGCAACTTTTTTCAGAGGGCGGACACAAAGCGCTCATTCCTGTCATAAAGTTAATGACAGGAAGAGAGAGGTCGACGTTTTGATAGCTTTTTTTTCATTTTTTTCTGTATGCGCGTTATCATCAGAAAGGAGCGGTTGTGTTTGCTGGAAAATTATTGCGACCGAGAAACGAAAGTCAGATAGAACGCCGGTAGTGGTGAAACGATTCGGTGCGTGTTATAATGCCCGGAGTGCAGCCAAGTGCCGACATCTTTTTGTTGTCACTGATTTATTTGTTTTTAAATTTTCTTTCTTTTTTTGCAGCAGCTCTTGTATGCAGCCCTAAGCTAGTCAAGGTCGAGTTTCAAGCACCAACAAAAATTCTATTTCGATGCTCGCGGCTTGGTGACCCATTTTTCCTAAGTGTACAAGAATAGAAAAAAAATTTTTAAAATGACATGAAACACAAACTTTCGCTTGCTTTACGTTAGAATCCCTTTTCTCGTAGTCGAAATAGACTCGAGAATTGTAATGCCGGCGAAGTCTTACTTTTTTATAACGCCGTTTTTTCTACATTTCTATGTGGATTTTTCTAACAACAACAACAAGAAACACAAAGTTCGGGCGGGCAACTGTAAAAGTGCCTCTCAGGAATTCTTTTTTCCTCTCAAGTGTCGTAGTGGTAGATGAACGCATTGCAGAGAGTCCACTTTATGCTTTGCGGGTAGTTTTGAGCCTTCATATTAAGATGAACTGTTCTAACTCAATTTCGAAGAGAGCCGTGCCTGTCATTATAAACAGCTTTGGTGCTGCTACGAATCTCAAAGAAAGGAGGACAGTCACATTTAACATCTTTATTTACCGCTCTCTCCCTCGGCCTTGAAAGAGACATCCCATTCTGTTTGCTGGTATCTTCTTTTTAAGGAAGCAACTTTCATGACCTATGCGCAACGAAACACGTTATCAAACTATCAAACCACTGAAACTGACGCCAAATAATGACTGTGAATTGCACTCGCAGAATCGCGGCATGAAAATAACACAGCGAGGGTCTGCTCGTGTCTTCTGCAGTGCTGCTGCCGAATTTTAATGTGAACCGATGCGTCCATTTCGGGCTTCTCAAAAAAAAAAATAATGAGCATCGACAGAAAAAGATGAATGTATACAAAAGAAAACGTCAACAGGGCAGTATAGTTAAAAAAACTGCAAATGAGACATACCATCTCCTTTTTATTTTAGCATATTTTGACTATACCTTTAGGCATAATAATTAACGTGGAACAATCTGACGAGTTTTTGAATTCGTAATGGAAAAACGTATTCTAGAAGATAAGTCCTCAAGCTAAGCGTAGCTGCTGGTACATGTTTTTTTTTGTCTGTTATGTAGGCTACATACCTGTTATGTGTACCTTTTAGTCATATCTATAAGCACTTGCTCATTGAGTCACACCCAACATTTTCGTTTCCGCAAATTCTCCTCTTCTAGTCTCTGCGTCGGGGCTTAGTTTGTATCATCTTAACTTTCTCCACGTTCATATAAGCTTCTGCATACCAAATGTACTCTCAGTGCACCAATATACCGTCAACATGAAAAACAGATGGAGTTGATGCGCTTGTAGATGTTCTGAGGAAATCAGTAGCTATTTTAATAGTAGCGCATGTACCCTGTATAAAGGCAAATCACGTTCTAATATTCCCTTTCCAAAATGCCATACATACACCTATATTAGAATTATCACATATGACTACATCAGGAATTGGGCATATCAGGTTATATATAGAATATTCGCGATATATGTACCATATATGGCCTGTTATGCCCAATGCCTCATATTCTCATATATGGAGGAGGCCTATGTATGGATGCAAGCCATATATGGCTATACATGTATAGTTGTAGATATAGTCATATATAGATTATTGCTATATATGAATACAGCTTTTGTGGACGGAAAAATATAGGTGTACAAATATTTGTACAGCTATAATTAATGCTCCCTAATAATCAATGATACGTCCAATGATCTCCAGTCGCTATCGTGCTTCCAGGACAAGGGCAGTAAACTGTTTGGCTACTCTGCCATTAAATATTACTTTTCCGTAAAGCTTTATTGCTAGAACTGTGACTAAAGGTTTGTCTTCAGCACATGCGCTCCTTAGTCAAGTTATTTTAATGTATGCAGACATAAGGTGCTGAGCAACAGTTTGACAAGGCGCCTAGGATTCGGACCTGTTTATATTCATGTCATACGCTCGATCCAAACTTTATGCGCCCACGTAGCTGAAGAGTATGCAAATAACTCTCTGCTGCTTGTAGGTGATTTCTTTCAGGATATATGACTGTTTTTCGAAAAGCTACATTGTATTTGAAGTGAATGCTTATCGACATTTACTAGTGAATTTCATGAAGAGATCGTCCACCGAGTTTTTATTGACAGCAGTTTTTTCATGCCAGTTGAGGGTCTTTTGAGAGCATAATGTAATTATTGACTTGCTGTTGACCATGTGGTCTGCGTATGCATTGAATAATTAAGGTGACTTGATGTTAACCCTATATGGAATTGGATGTGGGCTCTGATCTATGCGTTCGAGTCGAGATTACGCCAATATGACCCGAACTGAAGATGGTAGAAACGTAAATAGTACTAAATTGTCCCGTTCTAATGCGTGATTAGTGTGCACCGCCTTCAAAAATTGCACTCGCGATAATTTTCCATCACGTTCTTTTAAGTCAATACACCCGTAATTCTAAAACAGGGTAAAAACTGAGGGAAAACAAAAAATTAGCACACAGGAACACAAATCTCATGAAACACACCTGGGGATGTAGATTGCCAACTGTTTTTCACTACTTAATTGCTACAGTTGTAATTGATCTTTGGTGTTTTCTCAAATGTGAAAGCAAAAAGAAATATAAATATATTTACATATATTTTTATTGCGATAGCAATTATATGGACACTCGAGGCTGGTTTTCGCCGTCGGCGTCGGCGTCATTTGCCGTATATGTATATGTATATATATAACCGGGCCCGCCCGTCGTTCGTGAGCGTGAAAAGACGCGAGGGGGGGGGGGGTCTCTCGAGCGACCTTTGATTTTACGAGCGGGGGGCGCGCGCGTTATCTCCCCTTCTCGGCGGCCGACAGCGGGCGGGGGGGGGGGGGGGGGGGGCGACGTTCGATTTTACGAGCGCGGGCGCGGGCGCGCGCTTTATCTCCCCTTCTCATCTCCCCTTCTCGGCGGCCGGGCCGGCGTACCCTTCTACGTGCTGCGCTCTCAACGCGAAGAGAATTCTTTAAACAAGCGTTTTCTAGATTGCGTGAGATCGGATCCAAAAAGAGTTAGCTGCCAGCCTCACTTCGTATAACATTACAATTTTTTGCTATCGCATTCATTGCTTCACCCTTGCGATGAAACTGTGACTTTTATTTTTACTACAACTACATTAGTGCGAGAGCCATAATTTTCATAGTGTAGAGCTTGTTTCTTATTAAATAATTTGAGTCCTCTCTGGGAGAGATAAGAAAAATGAAATGTCGTCAAAATAAAATAGCTAGAATATGACGACTTAATCACGTAACCTCAATTATAGGGCAGTCATACACTCACAAGACATGCATTGTGCTACGATTTCTGATTTTTCATAATTTTCCAGTACAACGAGCGACGACAATGAAAATGACAAACTTACCTTAAAATTTAGTAGACGCCTGCGGTTTACGTAGTCGGTAAATCCGATGAAGCTTAATAACACTTTTTCAGTCCGTGAAGCTTTTCAGAAGGTAAGTTGGGATGGAAAGCTTACGCGCAAGCTTAAGTGTCCATTGTTTCTTCGAGAAAAGTTGACAATGGCCAATCCACCGGCCTCTACGCAAAACAAAAAACGCTTGAAAAACGCTTCCATGTGCGTCCACACTTGCACCCCGTGTAGCGAAGTAGATTCTTCAGAGCTGCGTTAATATGCCGCGTAAGTCGCAGCACTAGCTGAACACAACTTAAGATTACAAATGCCGAACAACAGCCACACTTGGGACTGGTGAGCGAAGAGCAACAACGGCGCCGATGGATATAGACTCAGCTCTTCTGCTTCCCTAACAGCAGCAATTTAGACGCTCCGCAAAGCAAGTAAACGTTGGACGGGATGTTAAACCCCAACTATTACTATTAAGCAAACTAAAGCTAATCGGTGAACTTTGAGCTGTTCACAATATTAATACGTTACGAATTAATGTTTCAGGGCGCTATTTGCCTCATCGCAACAGCAGATGGGTCGAGTCGCCTTCTTGTTTGCGTTGGGCGGCTGCTGTGTGAAGTGGATGTGTCCAATGTGTATTCGCCGCATTTCTCACCCCTCAGGCGGGACGACTGAGCCCCGCCGCAGCCTGCAGTGAGCAAGCAGCACCGCGCTTAAATAGTTACGCGGGTTTCAGGAGATTACGGCTCAAGTTATCTCCTCTGGCCGCGGAGAGCATCCGGTGCATGACCTTTGAAAAAGGCATTTGTCGAATGTGCAATCGCTGCTTCGCGTACGCTGGCTACAACGAGGCATTGGTCTTACTTCTACTACATTAATAATAATAATAATAATAATAATAATAATAATAATAATAATAATAATAATAATAATAATAATAATAATTAATGCAACGGGGCTACAAGCATGAAATGATCATTGAATCAATTATTTTACTCTCACGTGGCAGAAATTATTTGGAACCATTGAAGCGAATGAGCGTGTCCAAGTGCGTAATTGGCCATGTGAGCGCTTATGTATAGGCATCCGTGGATACTTCACAAACATGTGACCGACTGTTAGTGATGAAAGGATATGCTTCAGTATAGTTCTTTTCAATACGCGGCTGTTTCACGTAGGGCTGTAAACATAACGTGGAGTTTAGGTATGCACCATGCGAGGCCCTTACTTACAAAAACGCCTCATGATAAGTTCCTTTGGTGATATTTAATTAGTCCTGATGGGGCGCGTATTAGAGACCCCGACCAAGAAATGACGCTCACAATATAGACGTATCGTGAATTCGGTCACTGGCGTTGACGGTTATTGCTAGAAATGATCAAATTTCAGCATTCTGAGTATTCAATATTTATTCAAATAAATGTGTATCGTGTTTGAATCAATTGCACCATTTTTAACGTACGTCTCATTAATATTGCACCTAACAAAGAAAACATATAACATGAGATTCAATTGATGCTTTCGAACCCCACATCAAATAAATTCTTTGCGAGCGTACTCATCAAATTGACCTTAAGTTGAGAATCTGCACAGTCAAGATTTTAATGCAGCCAAATGAAACGCAAGGTGCATTTTGCCAAGATGTCTGGACAACTTCAATTTTGAATGTCAGTTTAAAGCCAGCCAGTGGTACTGACATATTTTTGTTTTTGAAAATACTCCTTCATACATTTCACAGCACATTTTCTTACTGCAAATGGCAGCTGAAAGTAATCGCAGATGTGAGTAAACCACATTCACATATATTTTGTTCAATGATATATGGGTATAGCATGTGTCATCAGATTCTTCGAATTACCAGCAATTTTGTCCACTGGTGTGTGAGCTAAAAACTACATTTAAACTATTAAGGAAGGAACTAATTGGAAATTTTAAGGGCTCGTTTTTCTCTGTTAGACACAATATTAATGAGAACTAAAGTCCACTTTTCTGTATTCAAATTTACATCACATTTACTCCTAATAACATCCCCTATACTCATTAATATATAAACTACCATTCATTTACCAATGCACTACTTTGAACAATAGCAGTTACATACATGTCGTTTTTATATACCACAGCTATATGTATCGGATAGGTTAATAATAATAGCGAGGTTTTGGAGCTTGCATGTGTGGCGAGTGGACTGCGCCCTCGTAAAAGCGCACCTGATCTTGTATATATTCTAACGACGTCGTAATAATTACAACTGAGTCTCGCAAACCTAAATACATGAAAAACTTGTAAAAGTTTTGCACGAGCGCACTCTCCACTGTCACGTACGTAAGCCTCATTTTTTATCTTTTGTGACAGCATTGCGACAAAGAATATCTATATTTGATACTCTTGTTGGTGTAGCTAACAATTAGACCACTTTTCTATACGGTATACCATATGTGACAATCCACACTTAAGTCAGTAACCGTTGTTATATATACGCTGTTCATCCCATGTATGAGCACCTCCTCATATAAGGATTTACTTGGTGTTAAAAATGATTTGGCCGCCTCATATAGGGTGGTATTTGTCTCCTTATAGGGACGAGCCGCGCCATGTATGGCTATATTCGACTTCATACATGAGCAAATGACGCCATATATGGTCCTATCGGCATCCATAATGGCAAATGCTTGCCACATATGGAGACGTACGTGCTCATATATCGCTTATAATTTACATAGGTGCCATATATTGCATTTCCGTAAGGGTTAATACTATATTGAAGAGACAGGAGAGATAGAGCTAACTCACTATCTGTACCGATTTAAACGCCAAGAAAACGTAGTAACGTAAGCAGATTTTCCCGAAAAAAAAATTTCTATTATTAAGGTGGCATTCAAAGTTTAGATACGGGAGCAGAGAATCTACACCTTAACTCTACAAACAAAACAGCAGTATCAATCTTGTTAGGTCTACCTTGAGAGCTAATCAAGCAAGACGCGCACACCCGTAATAGCAGACTCCAAAGAGTGATAAGTGCCCGAGAGAATCTCCGTGCGCACTTCCCTTCGAAAATGCCGCAAGAAAAAATGAGACCATGCGCCTTTATTCTGCGGCAAGATGAAGACAGATTATTTAAAAGCCTGGGCGTGTCAGTTCGGGCCGCTTAATCGAGATCACCTTGACAGAAACCCTGTAACTCTCTCACACACGCAACCACTCGCGAAGGATCCCGGGAATGGAATGAAAGCAAATGCAATAGAGGAAAGATAGACGCGACAGTAATGCGCTAGAAAAGACGCGTCGGAATGAAGTCAGTCTATGTACAAAAAGACACAGAGGAATCTTTCTGGCCATAATCATTTTGAACACCTAGCACTACCAAATACTTTCAGTGTCACAGCTCTAAATATATTCCCTTCCACATTGCAGCTGGATTTTCGCAGCCGCGTCCTGATTTTTTATGCCCTCAATATCTACGTTATAGGCTTTAAATTGTTTGATCTTTTTCGTTTGGACTTAAGAAACAAGTATATTTTCTTTCCGTTTAGTGCCAATTCTTTGACTGTAAGCTGTAACTTTCAAGTTACTGCTGTGTTTCTTTTCAATCCACCATCGTAAAACTTTATTGTGTCAATTTTCCCAGAGGACGCATTGTAAAAGGCTTTGCTATAGGCCAACAATCACAAACACAACATAGTTACCAGATAGAAAACTACCTGTGGCACAGGAAGTACGTGGTCGTGGTATTTTCCTCCTTTTTTTAGTGTGTGAGTTCGTTGAGAAAGAAAAGGTGTCCAAACGTTTTATTTACTTTTTTTTATATTGGTCCACATAAGTTGAAATCGACCAGCTTGGTTAGTGCTCGTTCAGGCGGAATGAGCGAAAATTTGTCCCAAGAGCGTAACCCTAACCTTTTTCTCAAGTGAAGAACGGACATTGAAGTGAAGCGTAGCTTTAATGGTGTTTTGAGAACGGTGCGTTTGAGAAAGAAGTGTTTCTTATCTCGAGTACCACTTGAATCGTCGCAGCGAGAGAAGGAAGTCTGCAGAACGTAGAAGTAGGTTCAAGTTCGTGCTCCCACACACAAGCGCATAGTTGCACTGAGACAGGGAGAACTGGGTCTATACTTTATGCTGTGTGTGTGTGTGTGTGTGTTTGTGTGTGTGCGTACGAGCGTGTGTGTTCCTGCGTGCGTGCGTGCGTGCGGGCGTGTGTGTGCGTGTGTGTGTGTGTGTGTGTGTGTGTGTGTGTGTGTGTGTGTGTGTGTGTGTGTGTGTGTGTGTGTGTGTGTGTGTGTGTGTGTGTGTGTGTGTGTGTGTGTGTGTGTGTGTGTGTGTGTGTGTGTGTGTGTGTGTGTGTGTGTGTGTGTGTGTGTGTGTGTGTGTGTGTGTGTGTGTGTGTGTGTGTGTGTGTGTGTGTGTTTTAGATGAGTCGTTTCAATTACCACGAATTCTTGAAGGAAGTGGGTTCAAACCTAGAAGATATATGACGCTGTGTATATGAATGTGCTGCATGTCATAACCCCAACCTGGGTCATGATATGCAGCACATTCATATAACTGTACCGCATACATATCGCTATAGAGTGTTATTCTCCTTCCCGTGAGACTGCGGGCCTGTTTTCACTCATCACACACAAACTGCAGAGAAGCAGCAAGGAACTGCATTACGTAACTCTCAGGGTGCAAGCGCGACAACCTCCCATATGGCGTTTTTTTTGCTTAATAATTTATTCATCATTTTCATTTTTTGTGGCCAATTTTTTTTATTAAATGTGTTTAGGGAGAGGTCGGTGCCTAGATATGGCTCCGGCTACTCCTATTCTCTTATATAATAATTTGCATCATGAAGTTAGGGATAACAATGAAGTAATGCAAACTCCGCAAACGAAAAATGTCTGTGTGGCAGTACATTGTCTTATAGCGCTGTAAACTAGCAATATGAAAAGCTAAACGAGTTCGTACTGATTGATCTTCTCCCATGTAGAGATTAGCAGACGCCTCTGAAAGAACAGCGTAGAAGGCTCTCACTATTAGTGGGCATCTTTTCGAACGCTTCATATCGCAACAACTAAATATTCTGCTTCATCGTACCGTGCATTATTGACATTCGCCCTACGCAGCTATCATGCGTTGATCAACGCTGCTTGACAACCGACGCAACAAAATGTGCATAATTTTTGTTCCTTCATTTGCCTAGTTCTCTTCCACAAGGCACGCGCTGTCCCTGTGCTCGAATTAAATGTGTGTAAGTTTAATAAGCTTTCTAAAATTACGCTACTTTATTTGCTGGCCATGCACACGTCCATCATAGTACTCGCACGATGCTTCTACTGAGTGCCAATTTTACACTTTTTTACCGCGCATATATCGAGAGATATTTTACAAATTGTATTTGAGAATATGTTAATTTTATGATCAGGAGGCACGTCGAACTAAATACAAATAATGCAGCAGGAATTATTAGGCCCGTATTCAAGAACATAACTTAAGTTGTGGGTTAAGTTACACTTATGAAAGTATGAGGAAAGTATAAGTTTGAGTTAAGTTTGGGGAAAGTTTCAGAAACTCTACTTAAGGCTCACTTATGAAAGTAGCACTTTTCTGGGTAAGTATGACTCCTGGGAACGAGGCTGCAGAAGTTTTCACACTTTTTTTTCATTAAATAAAGCACCAATAAATTACTGTAACTTTCGCGGAACACTGGCCGTAAATTTTCTAGGCTTTATAAAGGCAATCTTCGTAAGAGGTGGAATAAATAATTCTCGCTTTTGTCGGTTTTAAGCCTTCGGCTGGCCACAACAAGCAGCCGCCGCTCAGTGGCCATCGATATGAAGTGGTCGTCTCAACTCGCGGTTATTTTGTCGTCTGTACAAGTGTTTGTTACTGTGCTGAGATATCGCATGCAATACGAGCGGTTCTTTCGTCACCATACGTGCGTTTCACTCCTTGGATTATTTTTCTGCTTTTCAGCGTTTGGCGTTTTTCTCTATGATCATTTATTTTCAGAGCGCCCGTGTGCGTTCCCTTCTTTCTTAATAAGTGGAGTGTTGCAATATGAAAGGAACCAATAATTTAAAAAAAAAGCAGGTGAGCGTCTTTCACTTGCTCCGTTACACAGCACAGTGTATTCGGGCGTCCAGAGCTGTTCCGCAGACGCAAGCTGCCGATAGATGTGGTTGGGCGCCCGCAGCAGCTCTACGGCTGCGAGCTGCCATCAAAGCCTGCGTCTGGCGAGCTGCTGCAAACGCCTGTTAATGGAGCAAGCCAAAAATTGACGGCAGATCCACGAGGTGAATGATGATGAGATTGGGCGAAGCTCCTGGAAGTAATCATCGGTTAAACCGTGAAATTTCTTCCTTTAATTCGCCCGATAAAAATGACGTGAAACGATTGATTAAATGTTTTATCAAACTTTTATTGCTGGTTTCCGTTGTCCTTTCATTATGACCGCTTTGTGGTCGGTGAAATGTAAGCTAAGTGGTTCTTGCACTGGTTGCAGCGGCATCCTTATCCATACGAGCACACACCGACGGCAACGAGCATCGTCAACTACAAACCTGTATCGCGATATGGTTTTGATTATAAAATCATTGCTTTAGAAAACACCTGGCGTCTTTCGTTAAGCAGCTGGCGTCTTTTCGTTTTGCTTTAGAAACATCTGGCGTCTTTTCGTTTCGCTTTTAGAAAATATCTGGCGTCTTTCGTTGGTTTATTTCATCAATCAACGTCGTTTTGAACAAAATTTTTATTGTTTAATCACGCACAGGAGAAATCTCACCAGGCACTACCTTGGAGGTAAACAATGGCTGCTACTGGGAATGAGAGACAGCAGAAGTCGGCTTTTTTTTTTTAACGTTTCCTACTGGAACATGCCAATGGCTGCTAATGGGGAATTCGGCTTTTAGTTAACGCGCACGCTGCGAATTGTTTATTGTTCAACAACGCACAGGAGAAATCTCCCACCGGCACCACCTTGGAGGTCAAAGCGTAAGACTTATTACGCACTACGACTACGACTACGACAACGACGAGGGACGAACGGGTGCCGCCTTAAGGAGCTTCGCCCCTAAAAACCTCACCTCTCAAATATATTTCACGCATTTCATCGGCATGCAGTGCCGGAACGGGTTGACCGCGTTCGTTGTCCTTTGAGCCCAGCGGCAGCATTTTCAACAGGCGTAGCACCACTAGCTTGGAAAAGCGGTGCTGCGATAGGAATCCTGCGTCGTTATAAGCCTCAATGGGATTCTGCCGAACCCTTAGAACTACTCGCAACGGCGGTGCGTAACGATATGCTTCATCCTGAGTAATTTCTTCCACACGGCCAGCAAAGTCGGTGAAGTCGGCGACACAGCCATAGTAGTCGGCCATATTGTTTGACGAAAAAACGGCGAAAGTAGCACTTAAGGTAGCCAGTAGCTGTACTTTACTTTCTGGTACTTAAGTGCCGATTTAAGTTTAACTTAAGTACAAGATTGGTCTGTGAAACGCGTTAAGTACCGATCGCTTACTTAAGTCATAAGTTAAGTATAAGTTTCGTTTGTGAATACGGGCCTTAGTCACAAAGCTTTTTATATATTCCTTGAGCCAAAAATATTTATTACGTAGGAACATTTGTACCGTCCTAAAGTCCCGAAAATATGCTTTTGAGTAGCTATTTACTAATCATGCAAAGCGCAAAAGTATGTGCGCAGTTGCAGACAAAACGTTTCAGTTACTATTGTGAGCCAAAATTTCAACCTGCACAAAGAGTGGAAATCATCTGCCGCCAATCCGAGGAGTCGAAAGGAATTTAATTACGGGGGGCATCGAGACTCAGCGACAACCTGGGATTTCAGTCGAGGGCCTCACTGCGCAACTTGTCTCACAAGTAACGGAAAGCAATAAGCCATGCAGGGTAAAGAACGCTACTAAGATAAAGACCTGTCATTCTTGACGTTTTGGCATATCATGCGTCGTCGCTTGAGCGTACCTAAACCAGCGTCTTGTGATGCTTTTAAGAGTACATTTCTATTCCGAAAACGACATTTAAGCATCGGAGATGGCATGACAAGTATGCCCCTTCACGAAGGCCAAGGCGAAAATTCCTGTACATATGAATCGCCATCAGCCTGCTAGGGCACTTTTAACTCGTACTGTCTTAGTCATCTTTGGCAAATGAACAGGAAAGCATCACGTTGAGAACAAAGTCTTACAAAGATACGCATAAATGTAAAAAAAAAGAAGGCTATCCCTTAATTGTGCCATTCGACACCCTCTTTTCACCGCGTGAAGGTGCATACAGGCGATCTGTTTCTCGCAAAGAACGAACAATGGAGGCAACGGCGGCGGGGAATTATGGAACGAAGGCAAAGACGGCGACTGCGTGTTTAGAAAAGACAACCAACAAAAAATTCTCGTTTTTTCTAAAGGTAAAAAAAGGAATGCACATCGGGGTGAAGGAATCGCGTGACCTAAATTGTTGAACTCTGGCCGAAACGCGATAGTTTGCACGCACCTCTGAAACTACAGAGGAAGGTGGCAGCGGCGGTGGCGTCAAGAGAGCATTCGACGCTCGGCGGCAGTTGAAACTGCCGGGCGAAGCGGAGATCGTCGCAACGCCTCTTTTGTACAGCCGCTTTACGCTGAAAAAACAAGAACAAAAGAGACATGTGAAAAAGCAGCCTTTCAGAGAAAAACGAAACCTACAGCAAGAGCGAAAGCTCACACGCAATTCCCGACCCTCCTCTTCTGTTTTGCGCTGCTTCCTGCAAAGAGGCTGAGTATAAGCCCTAGAAAACGCATTCGGGAAGAAAGAATGTAAGATAAAAATGGAGCCAGTGTCCTGAAAATTCTCGTGTTGGGAGGTATTTGTTTCGCCTTCCTTCTTTAAATTTGTTGTTTCTTTCACCGCTTTCAGTCAGCCCCCGCAGCGCACCTCTACCGTTCATCAACGGAACGGCGTGCAGCAAGGTAGACGTGTGGAACCAGTTTATTGCCTTCATATTTTATTTTACCGTTCTCGTGACTCAAGCCGGCTTGGGCCGTTGTTTGCCAAGCATATGCTGACGTCACCGGCTCAAGCTTACTAGCGTATCTCTGGAGCACACCACATGGTTCTGAAAGGTTACGAAAAGGGCTTTTGCTTAAGGCATTTCTTATGCTTTCGCTTAGGCTTAGCTTTTGCTTTAGGACGGCTCGCTCGAGGTCTTTATATAGATCACGTATATTGCGAGTGCAGAGTAATTCCCTGCGTCCTTCCCTTCGACGTGAAGAAAAGGAGTAATGGTAGCTAGAGTGAGTTTTAAGAAAGCAACCTGAGGTCTATTTCTTCATTAGCATTTCGGATAATTGCGGTTTTGTTACCAGCTTTATTTGTTTGTTTGAACACGCGTAGGGAGCATAAGCGTACGACATGTGGTCTCACGCTACGCTGGAAATAAGCTGAGGTAGACATATATAAGGAATTATGAAAATACATAGATGTTGCTTCGCCGTGGCTTTGCCGCTGATGTCAACGAGCGCTGAAGTGTTTTTTTTTTTTGTCTTTTTTTTTCTTCCAATTTTCTTAGAAGTATATTCTCCTCATTCGACACAACTAACACCGGCAAGTCGCTGAAAACGCAGATTTGGACGAGAACAAAAATTCTTTTTACGTTTTATTCCACCTATTTAATGAAGCCTGCTGTGGCTCAATGTTTAGACTGGGCGGCATTTGTACTGGTGCAACGTCTTTTGACGTCACTCATTGATAATTTAATTTTTCATGGCTATGTGTATCTTGCGGCATCATTTCCTTGTGCTATCTCAACAGTAGAGCTATCGCGTCAGCGTATTTCTGAGCAGTCTGCACCCCTTTGAATAAGGTAGAGATAGAAGCAACAAAAGACGGAGGTTTGCAGAGACTCGTTCGGTTTGCTACCATGGACTGCGGAAACAATCAATGGGCGATGACAGGGATAGAACAAAATAGAGGTATAAACAGAATGACGTGCGCTTGGGGGGTGCACATCAAGTCTACGGACAGTGACAGACACTTGTACCATTTATTCACTTCACTGAACGTCATCGTTTTCTTCAGCACCATCGAGGCACATGTTCATGGTCCAAGAATCTTGGCTGCAGGATGTGGTTTCCTCTGAACTTGGTTCGGAAACATCTGTAGCGGAAATCCCCTCGGTGTCGCAGCGACTGCGGCTGCAGCCGACGTCATCTATATTCTCTTCGGTTCCACAGCAGTCGCATGTCAAAGTGTCGGCCATTTAAATGGGAAACGAGTACTCCTTTCTGAATGCAGCACCCATCTTAAGGTTGCGTAACAATGTGGGAACTGACCGGGAAACACGTGGTGGTAGTTGTAGCCTGAAGGAACGATGAAGCTCATGTGACCGACACGCTTGGAACCTAGGAGTCTACCACAAAATGTGCGTAAGATTGCCGAGCCAGCGAATTAATTTGTTTTGCCACATCAAACCTTGATAGAGCGATCGGAATCACTCGAGTTCCTTCATGGTCGCAATAGGCTGCGTCATCGGGTGATTTTCTACCAATGATAATGTTACCAGTAATTCCGTGGTAGACAATGATATATGATAGTTGTTTCCTTTTGCTCGAGCTTGATAGGTGATAATGTCTTATTTTATGCGCCAATTATTTGCGAATCCTCTCATGCAAGACAAACCGCAAACTATGAAACAAAATTTACAACAACCTGCGGAAGTAATGCTTCAAAAGGCTCTCTTTAAAACAGATTTACAACAATGTTTCTTTTGCGGAAAAGAGAAAGAAAACATTGACCGGTTCTTGTTTATTTCTTGCTCCAACTGAACATTCGGGCTAACTGCTGATTTTCTCTTTGGTACAATTCCTCATACCGCGCCGCTTCTACAGGACTCGATAGATCAACATGTTCAGCTGTAGGTAGTGGCTGCTTTTTATTACAGTCTTTGAAATGTCAAGTGTCTTTGTACTTACCAATTTTTTGGCACTTGTGTTCCCTTAAAAGCAGCGCAGTGAAGCACAGCTAATGGTTTCGGCATCACTCAGCGTTATCTCTTTCTAACGGCCTAAAAGCTACTCAACGGATGTTGTCTTTCTTCGTACATCTTTACACTTGGGCACAGGGTAGAAAAATAACATTACTAAAAGTTAAGCATGTACTTTCTTGAAATACCCAAAACCAGAAGAGGAATACCGAAAGAGTCAAGATATATTTTGTCTTCTCGTTTTTAAACGTCTTCAAATTAGGGTGCGAGCGAATCCAGATGCGCTTTCTCATCATGATTGTCGCAACTGGAATTCAGTTAGAGGAAAGTTTATAATCGAGTAAAGGTAATGCGTTACCCTAAGTTACTGTTCTGAAAGCCTCTGTGAGAATGGAGCCATAATAATTAGTCCTTTGTATCGTCGATAGCAGCTGAAACCATGCTCTTGAGAAAATAAGAGTGTAAAATTTGGGATAGAGCTCGTAATGAGCTTTGCTTCGATATACGACGCGTGTTAAGGACGCATCGACGCACTGTAAGAGAGCATTGCGTTAATGCGTTGCATTCGCTGATGTCGATGCGCTAAGCGGATTGCTCGAGACATACGCAGCATCGTGTCTCGCAGTATCTTTTCTTTCCTTCGCACCACACAGATTTTTAATCACGTCGTGCAGCTACATACAAGAAGATGCGTGTCTGCCTCCTTTAAATAAACGGTAAGCGTGACAAAAATAAAAGCTACACAAAATTAAGCGCAGCGTGGCCAGTTACTGCGTGGAAGAAAGAACGTCGGCAAAACGTTCGCTCTTTAGTTTCGCAATGACACGTAAATTACGCAAGCTCATTACTGAGCAGCACGTCAGGGACACATCTGCTGCCCCAAGCGACAAGAGTGCGTTCTCTTTAACCGTAATTAGGAAGAAGGGGGTCGGGGGGATGTTCAAAGGGCAGAAACCACTCGCAACAAGGGAAAGCAACAAATCTCAAAAGAGGACGCTGACTTGTGCGGAAGTGGTGGTTGTGTCTCGCTCTCATCGTTGAAGGCCATAAGCAAGAGGGCCCATCAAAGGTGCAAAGGCGCAAAATGCGTGAAACGCGCCAACGATACTGCTGCCGAACGATAGACGGTGCTCTTTAAAGCATCAAGAAAAAAAGAAGTTTCCAAAGGAGGCTGGAGACCCGTTGATGTTACAGGGGGTGTGATCTGGTAATAGAATGGGCTTGTAGAGACAACGGGTAATTATTGCGTTTCATATGCAGCCTTGTCAAGATGTCAGACGGTGGGCGAATTTAATAACAGGTTCCAAGGGCCATATCTTGAAGTCGTCCACGCTCTTTGTGGATGGGATCGGTTGCAGCTTCACGCGATATGTGGAAACACTCGTAGGGTTCTGAAATTTGTGTTTTCCTTAAGTGAATAATATTTGGAAGCGCCACCATACTTTTGTTTTGTTAATTTCGTAAGTGTCAGAGGGGAGTGCTCCGGCAGAAATTACGATGTCAGAAAGAGGTATTACAAAGATGCCGGGACGCGAGGGAGATGGAGAACATCTTGCAACATCGAAACTTTACGAGAGACTTTGAATACGTGGCATTACACAGGGGCCGTAATAATACTTGGGCAAGTGTTGCATTCCTGAATTTTATACTCTAAGCAGCTAAATGTAACAACAAGGGGCTCGAAATTATATAATTCAAAAGTGCAAGTTTCACTCATTTGTTTCAGAAACGTCGAATGTTTTCTATCCTACTTTCTTCGCCCTAATTTTGATTGGTTGTTGATTCAGTACTTGAAGCCACCAAAAAAGTACCAACACGAAAAGGCGAGAAAGCTCAGCAAAATGCAATGTTGGCATAAAGCCCTATGGATGGCCCCAGAAAAAAAAAACACAAAAAAAAACACGCAATATCATATATCACACTACATATTATAAGGCAAATACCATTCGAATGTAGCACCGTTTTAATGCGCTGTAATACTTTTTCGAATGTCCAGCTGTATTTTAACCTATGTCTATATTGCGAATAATGCGGCTGCGGAATCGTCTAAATAAATTTGGAAAAAAAAATGTCACGTGTCTCGAGCACCCCCCGGCGCAGTAACATCGATAACTATAAGAGCGGTTTATATAGAACCCATTGTAAGCTCTCTCTTGGGGCAGGGAGGTTAACCTCTCTGCCTTTCCTTCTCTACGATTTCTTCTCTCTCTTGGAGCGACTAGTACAAGCAAAGTTGCAAGGTACCCACTACATCATACAGCATCAAAATTTTTGGGAAGTAGGAAAATATTCACTACGTCATTGTTCATCGTCCTGCTGAGAAGCGAGATACCCGCTACACATCTGTGGCTGGTGATGATGAAGAATTATGTTTTAGGCTTCTGGCTGTGTCCTACAGGGTGGGTGTGAGCCACAAATTTAGAATCTACATCTATATATTTGTGATGGTTGGGAAGCTTTAATCCACCCACTCATTATGCAATTCGCATTGTGTGATACCCGGTTTTATTTTACTCTTATTACACACTGTAGAACATCTCACATCATTTCTTGCCCGACATGAAGCCTGCATTAGTCCTTTTGCGAAGCAGTGTCCAGCACCGGTGTGGATATGTCGCGGAATTCTGGACCGCACACAGACGGCCTGGGTTCAAATCCCGCTTCGTAAAGGATATTTTTTCCCTTAATGTTCGTGGTAGCGGTTACTGGCACAGGCGGCGGCGGGAGTAGCGCCGGACAACTACGGCACCAAAATCGGCTGTTGTCGTATCATCGTAAGAGCCATCGCTTAAACAGCTCATGCCATCTCGAGCAGGGAAGGCAGATAACCTTTGGCAAGCATTGACTGGGCACTGTAAAATGATGCGATAGATAAAGCAAACAGGTATGTGCCGCAGAAATCTGTGCGGCCTATCAGAAAACTATCATCGTATACGTGTCTATGCCACCGAAATGGCGTAAATCCCACTACACACTCCTTCCACTAAAAAGAAAAAAAACTAACAGTTAGTACTACAAAAGGCGTGCGCTTTACCATAGTCGCACCACCGTCACGGGATAATTTGTGGTTATAAATGGTGGTGGCTCTACCACCACCTCAAAACTTAACAAAGATTGTTTCATAAAGAGCAGTGATAAAACAAATCGGAACATCTTAAGCGAATGCTTCTTTGTAAACTTGTGTATAAGAATGGTATGGTCAAGTTGCAATAAAACTATACTGCCGTTTCAAAGCTTAACGTAGAGTGTTAAATAAAGAGCAGTGATACAACATATCTGAACGATGTGCAAAACAGAAATGCGTTAGCCTGACGAAACTTACGCCACCAGCTTCGCTGTTTCATCGGTATCCACGGAATAGAGCTGGCTGAATTTTTTTGTAATACCCACCTGACCAAGCCTTGTTACACTGCGCAACGCACTTAGAGTAATTCGCCATCAACCAGCCAAGAAATGGAGCGTGTTCACGGACTTCCAAGGCGGCTCTACTGCGTTCGATATTCGCCTTACGACGGGCACCTCATGAACAACTATTATTGGAAATTAGAGCGCTGCTCCACAACCTCACTGTGGCATATTATCACTGCGGCATATTGGGCAACGAAGATACCGATGCAGTTGTTCCATCTGCACACGAAGACGGTGTATAAAAATCCATCCCGTTCTCAAGGACAGATGCTGCCGTGAAAATACGAGAGATCGCTAATGAAGACGTAAAATCCTTGTCGAACACACCAAGTTTAATGCATGCACGACTGCATAGACTGGACCCGCCTCGTTGACTTCGGCCTCCGTCCGGACTCTCTCGACTCGAGGCAACGGTGCTTTGCCGACAGTAGCTTAGTGTCGCTTTTACCAAATCATTTGCCTTCCGAATTGGCATGGAAGACAGCGCTGCTTGCCACCATTGAGGCAGCGATGCGACGATAGACCACACCCTTTCTCACTGCCCTAGCTACAGCGCACACAGACAGCCGCTAGCTGCTGTGTTGACCCGCCTGGAGGACAGACCCTTGTCAGAACAGTCAGTGCTCCAATGCCGACGCGAAGTGTCCTCGCACAGAAAATCAATCAAGGCCTTATTGAACTTTTTTGCGTTGCAGTGGCCTATTGAATAGGCTATAGTGCTCCCGCTCTAGATTTTCCTCGTGTTCATTTTTTTTTTCTTCGCGCGTCTACGTTTTCTCCGGTTTCTTTCAATCTTTCTCTCCCTTTCCCCTGCGCCATAGTGCAGGGTAGCTAGCCGGATGCTACAATTCTGGTTGACCTCCCTGCCTTTCTTTCATTTTATTCTCTCTCTATCTCTCTTGTTTCGGACTTATTACATGTCTGTCACCAGTGAGCACTCGAATTAAATTAAAACGACAAAAGGATATAAACATTGGATTCGTCTTTAATCTTGGTATCGTAAATATCAATTTATACAGAAGAAGATAAAAAAAATGTTTCATATCACAGCTTCGTGCGACGAAAGTTGATCAGCCCGAGCTACATAATGGTCATGTTCGCACCACAGATTTATTTGTGTAATAGCGACACTAGTGCAAACCTAACTCAGCTCATTAACCTAATATTTTGCCGACTCCGAACTTCGTTTTGTTCGGTCTTACATATATGTTCTTCTGTCATCCTCTAGAGCCTCATTTTTTCTAATCGTGTTTGAGAGCGCTCGTAGTGCCCAAGTCAGCTTTCATATTTGCATGCGATACGTTTGGCGTGTCCGACGTTCATTACGGAGCCGTGAAATATTACGGCTGTGCCGGAACTAATTAACTTAGTTTCGAATTTAGCTCAGCAGTTTCTATCGTAGTCGGCCGCAGTTGTCTTCGAATGTTGAGGAAGTGCGGAGGCTTGGAGACTCGAAAAAGCGCGACTAATTTTCTAACTAACCATTTCCTCCCTGAAAAACTTCGGAGGCCCTACGAACAATGCATGTTTTGTATAGGAGCTACGCGATGGTTCAAAGCTTAGCTTGGTGAGACAGAATGCCGCAGTTGGAGCGCGCTCTTCTGTTCTTTTTCAAATAGGCAGAAAACCGTGTGAGAGATAAGCAAAGATTTATTTTCAAAAGATAATGACCGATCTTGCAGAGCAAGAACCGTTAGCTTATCCTTCGCCTTTTTTTCTAAGCGTAATCCAACTTTTAATGCATTTAAGCTTATTTTTAGCTGTTTGATGATCCGAATTGTTGCGATGACGTCAAATCACATGCGGTTCCCATCGTGGCTATGACTGAGAGTCTGATAGCCTGCTGAAGGTAAGGAGGTTTTACTATAATAATAAAATTAGCATTCTTACTTCACGCAATCTCGCATTCGTTTAAGCCTCGCTAAACGTTTTCTGGGGTATTTGGGAAGGGCATGACCTAATAATGTGTTTCCCATTGGGCTTCTTTGCGGGGGGAACAATATTAAGAACCAATCACTTGGCCAAGATATTGTCCCTAACCATTTGATTTCGGGCATCCGCTGCTCTTCAGTGACAAAAGGAAATTTTTTTCTGCCCAGGAGTAATATTGGAGCCACGTTGAGTATATTTAGACAGTATGTGATCAAGAAATATACTTTCACACAAGCCTCAAGCTTTGACTTCTCAGAGCTCGATGGCGTTGCAAATATGTCTGCTGGGGAATGTAAAGAAAGGCTATATTTCTAGATCTTCTTTGTTTTACAAAAATGAATGCCAATCGTACTTTACTCGTTTATTTTCTGTACCTTTCTCCTGTCCAATCAATAGTCTCTTTGCCCGCAATTGAAGAGCAATTGTAGCAATGACATTTTAGGGATACGTCCAATGATCTCCTTCATCAGTTATCACAGAAAGTATTCTGACTTTAATGAGTGCCGTGGTGTGACGCTAATTTGAAAAGTTCCTTATCTTGTAAGGATAATAATGCAAACGCGATAGTGAAACCAAGTTTCTGTAAAAGTAGTGGTCATCTAATTTTTTGTATCACTCTAGGAATTGGACAAAGGTTTCAGTACCGAGTGGTATTCAGAAACAAGTCCTTACCATTTTCCGCAGTAAACTGTAAATGAAAAAATGACGACTGGTGAAGTTTTCCCCATATCTTTTACTATTTTCAAACACCTGTTCGTATTATCAACTTACGATCAGCGTCACTCGTATCGTTACGTGCCAACACCGCTGTCTCGTGAAGTTCAAGCGTCTCCTTTGTGGGCGGGACCAATAGGAACAATTGCACATCCTGCTTTGGATTTGCTCCAATCAAATGTGCGACACACAGTGGAAGCACTCTGATTTCTCATGAACAGATTTCTCTTGTCTGCTTCCGTCGATTGGTTATTAGAATCTTCAGCATAAGCGCTAGAGCCTAACATACGAAGCGACATTTGGTTCGTTTGCTTTTTAATGCACAAGCATTATGCGACTAGCCCCGTGGTAAATCACTCTGTTATAGAATCTATTGGCCCATCCACACAATATTTTGGTGTTTTGCGCTAAAAAGAGTTAGCTCTGAACAACAAAATAATAAAGGGCACGAGGGGGGGGGGGGGGGGGGTTGCCCTCCTACCATCCCCGAACCCCAGTGCGCAGGCCTATGACATCCGGGAGTAACGCACAAGCTGCACCTTCTGCACTTGGTGCGACAGATCTCATGGCTAACCTTGGAATAATGAGGGCGCCCTGAAGTAGAAAAACGAAAATAGGTATAGACGGTGCGCATTCCTAGATTATCGAACTGAAAGCTTACCGTAAAAAGATTTGATATTTCCAGTTCTCCACACAAGATACACTTTGAAAGCTTGGTCGGGCAGTTTTCTACGAGTCCACTTAACACCGCGAGTAAATGTGCTTAAAAATAAATAAAAGTTTCACTACAAGGGCGAAACAATGAATGCCATAGCAACAAATGGAAATGTTATTTGCTGTGAGGCTAGCAGCTAATTCTTCTGGATCTGATCTCGCGTAACCATACAAAACGCAGGTCCTAGGTAATACGGCCGCACCAGGGAGTGAAGCGGTTTACATGCTGTCTGTCGTCTTCACGCGAAGTAAGAGGTGAGAGCACAGGACGCATACGTGCCGGTTCCTGGCGTCTGTCGAGAGAGCGCGCACGGCGGTGCTCGTAGCCACACCTTTTTGATAAAAGTTCGCCCAGCCGACGCAGTCCACTTTGTTCCTTCGCGTCCCCAATCCTGGCGTAGGAACATGAAAGGGCATGCTTTTTCGCCCGGCTACAGTTCCTCTGGGCTTGAGGAGAAATCTGCGACAGGCTTCGCATTCGCGCTGCTGTTCACACAACGAAAGGCATAGTCACACGAAGGGCCTGCGCCCTTCGTGCGGCGGAGGTGGCCGGCTCATTTCATCTATGCTTCAGCCACGTTCATTGCCAGCGCTCGGGCTTTTTTATTCCTCGCACCTAGGAGATACGATGAGCGGGGCGATGTTGTAAATTTTAAGTAAAGCGGAACATGACGGCGACGGCAAGAACCCGCCAAAAATGTTCATATAAATGCTAAGCAAACTTGATTTTTCATAAATCTCTAATTGAACGACGCTGCTACATTTTGATAAGCATATAACTATTGTAGTTTTTTGATAAGCATATAACTATTGTTGTCGAAATGTTATATTGCATATAACATTTCGACAGAAATCTGTCTGGCTGGGTGGAATATTTAAGAGGTTGAAATGGCTCGAGCCAAGTTTAAAAGAGCCCGACGTTTCGGGACCGTTTCGGTCCCGAAACATCGGGCTCTCTATAAACTTGGCTGGAGCCATTTCAACCTCTTAAATGAAGAATAAGTATCAAGACATTATTACTGACATTTCATTACCAATGCGGCTTGTTTTCAGAAACCACTTCATATGTAATTCAATCTGCTATTTTAAGAATAGAGTACTAGCCTGTGAGCCAATGCTCTGATGCGTTCAAAGCAGCGCGGCGCCGCCTTCACTGTTAGCTTAATTACCTTAATTGCTCGAACACGTGTCAAGCCACATTTTCTGGCAGTTTGAAACCACGACAGAGAGAAATCTGGCGCAATGAAAAATAAAAATATAAAGGAGGAACTTGTCCAGATGATATCATTCATGAAAAGAAGAAAATTCTCAAGCCTGAGGCAAAAAAAAAAATTGCCAGATCTCAAGTACCATGGGAATCGATGTCATGCGAAGCATGCGGAGGCAAGGTGACTGGGCTGCAATTTTTTTGTTGAGCGAGACTTTACGAAATGACGATAAAAACTTGGACCATCTCCCCGAAGGGAACCCTGATGGGATGCGAAGCAGCAGCGGTGCGCACGGCGTTGACCCGGTTGAAACGGGCGTCGACGCGGGTGCTGGAAGAACGGTTTGAAGCGAAACTCGGTGTAGCGTTTACTCAGTAAACGTTTCTTTGAAACGCAAAGACACAGGGAGGCGGGTCAGAGGTGTTGCGAGCGGGCGGCCGGCAGCCGGCAGCTGCGGCGTGACCTACTTGGCACCGCTCCAACACCTGCGGCGAGGGGAGCGCGTTGCGGCGCGTTCGTGTGTACGCACGGAGGGACAGCGTTACACAGCCTAGCCAAATAGCTGCTTCGCATTTAATATGTACAAATGTTCTATGCACAGACATATTTTGAACGCTCGCATATGTTTAATATAACCAGTTGTATACAGTTGCGTAACGATGCCAACAGAAACATGGGTATTACCAACACCAGAAGAGGTAAGCTGATATGTAGCACTTGCGCGTGCGAGGATGGTAGCCCTGGATAGTGCTTCGTGGACCAACTACAGTGGATGGTGCGTAAGCATATAATTGACGTTAACCCGGCATGACGCCTGCCTCATAGGAGCACGTATGTAATGTTTATAAAATTAGATTATGTGAAACTGGAAAAAAGTCATCAACGCGAAGCGCGACACACAAATACACGAACACATGAGGACACATATTTAGAAAAGATGGACAAAGCACCACGA